>JAQIXJ010004283.1:0-11098 GCA_034700185.1 Phthiracarus laevigatus | reverse complement strand
TTCTACAATTGGAGAGAAAGGGGGCGTGTTTCCGATAAGTGAAGTGATCGGAGGTAGAGCTTGGCCCCCTTTCTAGCCAAATTCTAGGCCTGCTTGCGGAGGTGACAGGGAGCCCGTGGTTTAGAATTCGGTAATTCGACACCTGAAACGGGGTCGTCTCCAATAGAAAGTGCCAAGCTCTGTCATCGGCTTCTTAGCCGATCACCAGATGTGTTTCTGAAAGGACGAAAGGTAAATAATATTCATTAAAAATATATAATTTTTGTAAATTTAAATATTTTTGTGAAATTAAAAAAATTAGGTTTCATTAACGAGTGTATTACTGTATTGTATGTTATTTCCTATATTGCCCTCTACATACATACTTTTAACATAACTTTTTTAGCCAACCTATTTGGCAACGTATTTTTACTATAAGTATTATTGAAAATAAAACACAAATTAAACCTTAAAATTCAAGCTTAACCTAAGAATTCGCTTGATTTAAACTCAAATTGAATTTTAATTTAATTTTTTATTTGTTGTTTAATTCTACAAATTTAATGCAATTTCACATAAAACACTCCATTTATCAGTAGAAACAACGCTTGACCATTGTCCGCTATATTTATTATCATATTTACAATCGGAATAAAAAGATACATATGAATGATCCCTTTGCGGATCTCCATTATACCAATTCGTATAATTGAATTGATTTCCACTGTTCAACCATTTATATTTTCCTGTTGTGTTATCAATATATCCGCTCAACCAATAAATATCTCCGGAATCATGTCTATAGTATCGAGTAATATCAACCAAATGATTGTATACAATTTTTTGTTTTTCTTCTGATTCGATGTCAACGAGTGTTGCGTTGAACTGATGGCATACGTTTATAGCCTCTGATCGGGAAACATATCGTACATTTTGTGATAATTTTGGATATATAAAAGCTTTTCGTTTATTATTCTCAGTAAAAAGATTAATTTGAGAATAACTAAATAACACCTCTATTTCCTTATTTTTAATCTTTAATAGTTCATTTAATTGTTGAACAGTTGTGTTTAATTGTTTGATTGTATTTTCTTGAGTTATAATAGTAATATTTTGTTGACTTATTATATTTTTCATCGTTTTCTGACAAAACGCTAAATTTTTTTTCATACACGAAGTATCAGACCATTTTCCTATAGTGATACCATCAGAAATGATTTGTACACACAATTCTGGATTTTGTTTAGGACTTCCTTCTGACCAATTTGTGTAATTCATTTCTAAATCATTAATCCATTTATATTTACTGTTAATATATCTCAAACCTGTCCAAACGTTATCAACAATTTTGTGTGTTTTAAACAAATAGTTTTCTATAAGCTGTTGTTCTTCTAATGATATAATTGTAATTAAAGTCGAATTATATTGATTACATGTTTTCACCGATTCCTCATAAGTTTGTGTTGTTTCAAAAAGTTTGATACACTTCTCATCTTTAAATATATCCCAATTATCTCCACAATCTGTGTCCGCAAACAATGTTTTAACTGTAAATATATTAAATAATTATATTCATTATTAAATCTATAATTATCTTAAATTACCACAAATAATTAATATAATGATTATTTCAGACTTATTTGTTAGAGAATTCATAGTTTTATAATTAAACAAACTTTTTGAAATGAATTAAAAGTGTTTTCTAAATCAACTTATATATTAAGTGTTAAACTAGATATTATTATTACTTAACTGAAATGAAATGTATTTAAGATAATAATATCCTGTTTACCAATATTTGTACAATTATTTTCAATTCAATAGATAAAGGAAAAAGCAATGACTCACATCAATATATTGGTAAATAGGATTTTATTATCTTCATTACAATTCATTTCAGTTAAATAGATACAGTAAAGCAATATCTGACATCATTCTTGAGCTCATGGCTGTCAGTGATAATGTAAAGCTGAAATTTAATTAGTGACAGAGTTTTAATCAATATTTTCAAATATCTTTGAAAGTTTCAGATACAATTTATTGAATAAACTTTTTCAATAAATATTCTCAAGTTTTTGTGGGGTAAGAACCACAAATTATTAAGATACTAACTGTTTCTGATCTATTTGTTTAAAATTTATAATAAACTTATTTTGAACATAGCTAGAATTTTAGGGTCGCAGTTAGGTTCATGTTTTGATGAACTCGATTAGATCTCTACCCAACTAAAACTATAATGCAGCTCGAACTACCACAACAATACCCGACTGCTATCCGAAACCAACCGACAGCTAACTGAAAACATCCGAATCCACCCGAGCGTTATCTAAAAGCTTTCTGAAAATACCTGAACCATAACCAAAAGATACCCTAACCATTTTTAAAGTTCACCGAAACCGAAAGCTATAGAAAGATATCCGAAACATAAGAACGCTAACTGATATTCTGTTATGCTACCCGAACGTTCCGTAACGTTGACACATGCTTAAACAAAATGAAAATGCCACCGAACACTAATCGAAAGTTACCTAAACGCTACCCTAAAGCTACAAGAAAGATCCAAAACCCAAGTTGAATTATGAATATATTATGTAACTTTTCCAACTGTCAATAATCTTAGTTTTTTGGGCGCTATTTTTTATGTGTGGTCACACCACCTCAAAACCAAAATCTTATACTTGCACTCTATTTCTTGAACCCGATTCAACGATATTGGTGGCGATGGTATAATTCGAAGGGTAGACGTCTAAAAAGGGTATTACAGACAGAAATCCGGACAAATTTTAGTATTTACTGTATGTCCTCTCTAGATTTACACACTTGCTTTATTAGTATGCATATTTTAGTGCTGTGTTTCGCAAAAGCATACTATTCAAAGATAAATTACAGCTTGATTTCGGCTATTATCTTTTTCGATAACCACAATGTTATTCTTTAATAGAAGCATCGATTAGCTTAAGACTTTTATCAATCAGTTCCTCTAATTTTGAGCTTTCAAACGATTGTTAATTGATCCAATTGATCCCGAACTGAAGTATATTAAAAACTATTGGTTCAATTAACAAGTTGTATATCGTTTGAAAGCAAAAAATTAGCGGAATTGATAAGTAAAAGTCTTAAGCTAATAGGAAGATTGGTTAAAGAATGGCAAATATTTGACAGAATAAGATAATAAATTATTGTTTGAATAGTATGCGTTTGAGTAGACGTAGTACAGTTTGTAACCCTACTGTTTCTGGTTTCCTCACTACAGGCAAAGGCATAGCTCGTCAGAGCAAACCGGAAGTCAGTTCTAGTGGCTGAGTACTGCTTGAGGATGTTTATTGCAAGAGGGAGAGGCGGAGTTTAACCTATCATGCGTTGTTAGAGGCACTGTTCTAAACATAAACCCAAGTTTTATTGCATTTCTAGAGGGGGTGTATGGAAGTAAAACAAGAGGGGAAAACAGGTTTTAGTCTACATTGCTACACAAATGTATAGTTAATATTAATGTATAGCAATGTTAAAGTAAAGCTAATGTTAAAGTATACGAACTTCCGACAATGATGAAGAATAGCTAATGTTAAAGTATAGATTCCGTAAATGTAAAAGTATAGCTAATGTTAAAGTATGTGCGCTACACATAACACGGCCGCTAACTATATGGGCTATAATGATAATGAATAGAAAAATTATTTTACATCAAATTCATTAATAAAAATTTGTATGAAATTAATCGTACAGTCCTCTAATTAGAATTATTTGATTTACCGTTTTGTAATCAGTGAAATCGTTAATTACTAAATTCGTTAATTTGTAAGTTTATTAATTAGTAAGTTCTTTAATTAGTAACATTGTTAAATAGTAATTTCCTTAATTATTATATTTCCATTAAACTAATAAATACTAAACCTTAGTAAAATATCCTAGATTGAATTTACAAAAGTTTTCACTGTTTTGAGATATTTTTACGTTAACCTTGAACACTTTTAGTTTTTCAAACACCGTTTTCACAAGCAAGGAATTTAGATTTAGTGAAACTTTGTTATAGTCCCTTCATACAGGCAGTGCTCTTCAAAACAGCTTTGAAATGTTCATACATGTTAACCTTGAACTTGCACTGCACATTTCTTCCATCAATGTACAGCTATTGTTAAAGTAAAACTAACATAGGGAATTTGTTATTCCAGTAATCCATCAAACCGTAACCTTGAACTTATTATCGATTTATAAACACATTCCTGATGTATGAGTGCGGTATGCAGACTTTAGGTCGCTCCTTAATAGCTCTTTAAAGGCGATGCAGTTGTTTAATCAATGTTAAGAAAATCCTAATGTTATCCTATGACAAAACTTTTCTTCATATTCTCTGATGAAGACCTATGGAAAGTGTCAGCTAATTTTCCTCAAACAAACGATAATAAAATTATTTTTTGAGTTATTTTGAAGTTAAGGTGAGTATTTGACACGTTTGTGAACGTCTCTTATAGGATTATATGGATATTTTAATTTTATGAACTATAACTTTATATTTTATTGTTTAATATATTTTTAATTTTAGTTCCCAGTTTCTATAAAAATAAATAAGTTTAGAAATACAAAATTAAAATAAATAAAAATTAAGGGGGACATCACTTAGGCTCAATTACTTCAGCTAAAAGAAAATCCTGATGTTAGCCTATGAGAAAATTTCTTTACATATTCTCTAATGAAGACCCACGGAAAGTGTCGTCTAATTGGTTCAAAACTAACGGAAATAAAATAATTTTAAAAATATTGTTACGTTTTGGTGACCACTTTATATTAAACGATAAAATATAAAGTTATAGTTCATAAATTTAAAATATCCATATAATCCTATAAGAGACGTTCACAAACCCGTCAAATACTCACCTTAACTTCAAAATAACTCAAAAATAATTTTATTATCGTTTTTGAGGAAAATTAGCTGAAACAAACTGTACCACGTCTACATTTTTGCTATAAACACAGTACTATTATATGCATACTAGCAAAAGAATTGTTAAAATCTCTAGCGGACATACAGTATAGTGGTTTAAGTTGCAATTTGTACGTTTTAGTTTGCCTATCGACGTTTACTACATCGAAAACTAGTTTGTTTTTGATGGCTACTCGAACATAAGCATAGCAGGCTCTCGAATGAGTATGCATGAATAAATCGAAAGCACGATTGTTGTGAACGTTTTGTCAGTATACGCTATACTTATGTTCATAGTTACCAGTTACCCAAGAGGGGTGCTAGCCCAGGGTTGACCCCCCTAGAATTCTGGAAAAGTTGACCGCTTCCCCCACGAAAATCCAGATTGTATTGAAAACGATCTATTTTTTGGCTGAAAAAAGTTATTTTGGTCCCAATACAAAAAAATTGTCGTTTAAATCCGATGAGTTTTAGACCCCCCTCTAAAATTTGAGATTTTCAGAATCTGATCCTCCTCTGGCACTTCAGACCTTGGGTAACTATGCTTATGTTTGATTAGCTAAAAAGTTTTCGACATTTTAGTGAAGCAACAAGTAAACGTACTAATTCTGACTTAAATGATAATATTTTATATTTGTGCTCAAGGTTTTGTCAAATATTGCATTGACTATATGTTTATGTTAGAATCGTCTACAACTTATGCGGCGTTCTAATATATAAAGATTATTTATGGATTATACATAGTCGTTAATAGTACAATCCTTGTTATGTTTGACCGTCTAAACGCGGCTTTAAATCACAAAATAATCGGGCTCTTGTCGGACTTAATATTTGGGAGTCTAATTCATTTATTAAATTTAATCTGTATTTTTTAGCTCACTTTCTTGAAAAGAGCGAGTTTATATATTTGACTATGTCTGTCTGTCCTATCTGTGACTGTGTCCGCACTATCGATGAATGAACTTAGCACGTATTTTTAACTCACTTTTTTAAATAATGGCGAACTTATGGATTTGACCATGTCCATCCGTCTGTCCGTCTGTCCGTACGTTCGCAGCAATAGTCTTGGAAAATTACTGAATATCACTGAGAAGTTAAAAAAGAAAAGATAGAACATTACACATTATCTGATTGTACATAGTACAACACAAATTTGTTTATTATCCTAAGAAAAAGTGAGCTCTCTATGAATGTGCCGTTCTTGTTTTTATTTTTTTTTGATTATATAAACATTTTTCAATTTTTTTAAAATTTTTTTATTATTTTTAATTTTTTCATATTTTCATTTTTTTAAAACTGCGGACACCGCGCCAGAAAGACAGACATGGTCAAATCCATAAGCTCGCATTTAAAAAAAAAGTTAGCTAAAAATTATTAAAGTTTTAGTTTTCGGTTTAAAGACTGGCTGTTGAACTTTTTAGTTTTTTTGTTAAGTTAAATTAAAATATATGAAATTTTGACTTTTAAATTTGCTTGAAGTAAAATAAAAATATAAAAGAAATGGAAAAAGTTTTAAGAAGCGAAAGTAAAATACAAGTGAATTAAAATATTTTATTAAAAGTTCAATCCACTTCATTTTATTTTTCTTCTACTTTTAAAAATTTTATTAAAAAGCTTAATTAAAAGCTAATGTAAAATTAACATTTGGTTTGCTTTTTTGCTTTAAGCAAAAGTAAAACACATGCAAAATTGAAGTTATAACAAAAACAAAAGTAAAACTAAACATAAACGATGAGAAAAGTTAAAGATAATATAAATTAAACAAAAATAAAAAGCAAAACTAAAAGTTAAAAATCATAAGCTCGAAATAAACTGAAGGTTATAAAAATGATTCGACGCTTATATTAAATGGTTAACTACTAATTTTTTCGGAAATATTAAACAGATAAAACAATTTTGTAGTTACTTTTAATTCTTCGTGAACTTTTAATAAAAATGTTGCACAATATATAATTATTGATTGCTCATGCTTTCAACCATCTATGAAAGCTTGCAAGTTTTTGATATTAGATTATAAAACTTATTACTGAAGTTAATGAACTTTTTGCAAAACCTAATAAATCATAAACGTGCGGTAATTTTATTGTTGTATAGAATACAGCTTACAATACTAGAGTTGAAAGTAATAATTGGTTTATTTTGCCTTAACAGGTTTAAAGAACAAAGACCAATTAAAGTTATACAATGATGTGATATTATTAAACACTGGGTGAATTTAATTTCCAGTCTTTCACCGGAGAAAGTTATACTCGCACATAGTGTATTCATTTCATTCGAATTTTTTTCAACTAAGTCAATAAAATTTTTCAATTTTTTTATGTATAACTGTATTGTATGTGAAAATTAGTCAGAACACTTAATAATTAGATTATCTTACTTACTATTACTTATATGTTAACTTTATATTATAAAAATGATTTATTATGTTCTTATGTTTTATAAGTTTTTTAAATGCTAACTTTTTTTAATGGATGGCTCAAATTATTTTAACTCTTCAGTGGAAAAACTGGATAAAAACAACCCCACAATGTCTTTAGACCTTTGAAACTTTTTTAAGTTGAAGTATTTTCCTAAAATTTTAGGTATTCCTCGAATATATACACACTAAAAATAAAGTATATTTTCATAATGTTTACTATAAAACTTTTATTTATATTAATATCTTTTAACTGCTAGTTTTATCATGGGTAGAGTTAATTCCGCATAACCTTAACTGGGTCGAAATTTTATTCAATAAGATTTTCCCCTTTTTGTTAACATTCATTAAAGTTTGTTTGGCAAAACAAATATGGAATATTTTACTTGCTTTCTGTGCGTTGTTGTATATTTTGGGATAAAAAACTTGAATTGGTTGCGATAAATTGTGATCTATACAAGTAATCGTTGCTCTAGAAATTATTTAGCCGTTAAGATTTACGCTAGTATTTTGGGATAAAAACTTGGATTGGTTACGTTAAATTGTAAACTATTCAAGTTACTACTGCTATGGAAATCACTTTGCTGTTAACAATAATGATATTGTATTTTTGGATAAAAATTCTCTATAAATATAATTGAGTTTATGCTTTCGTTGTTGTTTGAACACATATACAAAAAAGTTTTGAATGAGTTTTGAACACAAAATCTCTCTAAATAATTTTTTGTGAAATCACACTGCATTCATTTTTTCAAAGGCAAAGAAAGGAACCAGAACACAAAATTGGTATGCGGTTTTAAATAAATTTTCGAAAAATCTAACATTCGAAGAAGTATAGGTTTAATTTTAAGATTAATTTGAAACAATTGCTAAAAGAATTCATAATAAATCTAAAAAAATTAAGTTATAAAGTTCATATAACAATTTTCCTATAAATTGTTAAGTGTCTTTATTGAAAAAACGTTTAGTCAGTTAAAAATTAGCTAAATTTTAATTCCCTAAAAACGTTCTACTATGTATTAATTGTAAATTAAATTTTTATCCCGAATGAAAGTTTACTTTTTATCCCAAACTAATTTGTACGTTATTTTAACGTTAATAATTTATTGGCGGTAATGGAAATTCATTTTTAGTCCAGAAATATTTACTACATTTGGTGAGTATAGAGAACAATTTGGCGGTATAATAAGGTTACTTATATCCCGAAATACTTTATACATTGTTTTAATCGTTTCTAAAGTATTGGCCGTAAATTAAGTTCTATTTTATGTTTTTTAGCTCACTTTGTAAAAGAGCTTGTCTGTTTATCTGTATAACAGTAGACCTTTATTTGAATTTTTTAAAATTTAACTATATCAGTATTTATCACTATCTGTTTTTTTGTATTGTTATCTGTCGCTATCGTTTTATATATCTATCTGTCACTATCCATCTCTGTTTATCGTTAAATGTTTCTATATTTCGGAATTTTTTGTATTTTGCGTTCGAATAAGGAAAATAATTCCAAATATAAAGATATTTTTTAGTGACCAAATTAGATGTCAAGCATATCCAGTTCATATATAATTTTCAATAATGTAGATATTTGTGCGTTCGCCTAAACACCTTTATCAATGAAATCAGTTTAAAGAAAGGAGTGCATGTAAAGGGATTCGAGGTGGGTGCACCTCCTAATGCAGATGGGGTCCAAAAAAATGTTAAAATTACCCTTCAACACCTATATTAATCGATTCTAGCTGATTAAGCTGAGTAAAATGGGTTGCACGAGGGGTCGCACGAGGTGGTGGATACCACTACATAATGGAGGGGTCTAAAAAATATTAAAATTCCATTCAACACCTATTTCATTCTACTCTGCTGAAAGTGTAAGTAAATTTAGGGGTCACTCGAGGGGTTGAAGTCCGACATGGGTTGGTGCAGAGATATATTTTTGTTTTAAACATGGAAAATGGATCAAAGACGACACATCGTTTGATCATTACTATATTAGTAAAAATTGGGCTGAAAAGTATTTTTTTCTTTCTATGTTTTCAAATTTAATCTTAATTAAACCATATTCAAATAATTGAGTGCCAGCTGATGCTATTAATAATTTTTTACTTATATCTCGATATGCTATAAATTAAGATTCTTTTTAATTCATTTCAATTAATACAGTTAGTTTATACGCTAATAACATAAAACACAGCATCGAAATAATATTATAAACTGTAACGCAATACACAAAGCAAACAATACTTTATATAACGTAAATTGATAAAGATACTAATGGATTATTCACAAGACGATTTTTTTGATACAATTTCTTATTTCAATTATAATTTACTTGCCTTTTTAAATAGTAAACTGTTTTGATATGAGTAAATTAAAGTCAGAGACTGAAAACATTTATTTAAACTTTAACTATTTTGATAACCTAAATTTTTAATAGAGTTGCTTCGCTTTTTAAAAGTAAAAGCAATGTTTTAATTTTTTGATTAATTTTCTATTAAGCTAAATAGAAAATACAACTCAATTGGATCAATTACTTTATGCGTTATCGTAAATTAAACTATCGTTTAAATTGTGAAATATGTGCAAGTTTGACATTTAAAAAATGTTTAATTGATCTTTAGCGAGCTTTAGTTAGAATGCAGTGTTAAAATAACCAAATAATTTTTATACATACCCATACATCAAAAATATAGTGCATGTGATATTTGCGATAAATTTTCTTCATAGTATGATGTGTGGCATGTTTTTTACTCAGTAAACTTTTTAAATAATATTTATCTAAAATAAAAATTAATATTGAAATAATTTGCTTATTGATTATTCTTAGATGAATTACTTGATAGGTTTATACCCAAATATCATAAAAACACCTGATCTCAAATATTTTATAAACTGTAACGCAGTAAACAACGCAATCAAAACCACATATAAAGTCAATTGTTAAAGATTTTTATGGTTCACGACCCAAAAGGCTTATTTGAATCAATTTTTTATTCCAGTTATATTTTACTTTAGTCATTAGTTTCTAACTATTAAAATGCTAAACAACACTAATAGTTAATGTAGTCCAGAGAATGTGAGAATTTATTATAACTTTAGTCAGTTGTTTTGCTTTTTAAAAGCAAAACTTAAAAATTATTTGTCTTTAATTTTCTATTGAACTAAAAAGAAAATATAACTTAAAAGTCTCAATCGTTTAAAGCGTAAGTAAAATACAAGTGAAATAAAAATTTTCACTAAAGGTAAAATTTAAAACCATTGAAAATAAAATTATATAAAATATTATCAATCACCTACGCGCATACGTTAGTGCGCGTTTACGTAAAAATAATGTCTTTTTTTCTAAGATAAATTTAATTTAATTTTTATATATTTTTTATAATTTACTAATATAAATTTTGCTTTGTATGTGCTTGCCTTAATTGATTTTAAATAACCTTTGCACCAAAGATTTCCAAGTACTATATACACAAACCGAAAGTGGGCCTAATTTCTAGTATAATATAAATTAGAAGCAGGATTAAATAAAATAATTCTTTATTAATTTTTATAAAAGTTGTACATATTATGAAAACATTTAATGTTTAATTAAGAAGTCAAATAAAACAATCATTTTTTTAAAAATAATTAAATTATATAAAAGAGTGTTGGAAATTAATTAAAATAATAAAAAATTAAATAAAATCTATATGTGTTTATTTTGTTTAACAGCAATAAAGATTTCCACTACACCAGGCACAGGCATATGAACTACTGAAACAGCAATACCAACCACCACCCATATAACAACA
>JAQIXJ010004282.1:0-11100 GCA_034700185.1 Phthiracarus laevigatus | reverse complement strand
GGAAGCTCATAATCTGACTGTATATGATCAATTAAACCTTATAAAAAACTTAAAAGATGGTCTAAAAAATAAAGAAAACGCTTTAAACAAATTGAACAACTCGTTAAAAAAGAACCCTGATATTGAAAGATTTACTTCCGAAAACAATTCATTTGATCACAAATTGAAAACACGTTACGCTCCTTTAGTTTCAGTAGAGGTTGAGCGATCATTTTCGATATATAAAAGCTTTTTAAGAGAAAATAGACTAAAATTCACGCATGAAAACATTGAAATGTATAATGTAATAAATTATAATTCGTTCCTTTAATTAAAAATGTTGACCGAAAACCTAACCGATTTTTAAGCATTTTTTTAACCGATAACCGACCGATTTTTCACTATTTTTTAACTGAAAAGTCCGCCCCCTAGTTATTAATTTACTTAAGCGCATTTATTTTGTTATGAATAATATTAATAATAGTTGAAATGCTAAAAAATTCTCCAAGCATGCCACAACAAGGTCGTTTTATAGATAAAAATGCGCAAAGTATTATAATAAATATTATGACAAAACGTTTAGAAAAAAACCGCAAATGAAAAAGATAGATATGTATATAAAAGTATCTGAAATGTCTGGATTTTGTTTAACGAGTGTTGGAAAATTATTAAAGAAGGAACTGCGAAATTGGCAGCTAAAAGATAAAAAAAAACATTGAAATATACCTATGATAATTGTGACATTGATACTATAAACTTACTGATAAGACAATTGTACTTAAATAACAATTTTCCATCCATCGAAGAATTGTATAATCAAATTGATTATGATTGTGCATTATCTTTTAGAGGTTGCTCAAGAATGAGTTTTTATAGAATAATCAAGCGCATGGGATATAAATATGTATCAAGTATAAAAGTTTCAAGAGGTTATTAATGGAACGAAATGACGTAATTTTATTGAGGCGACAATATTAAGAAAGAAAAGAGAAGTAGAAAGATCAAGTCCAATCGAAAGTTTTATATTTCTTATGAAACATTTGTACATCAAAATATAATACATAATAAAATACTAATAACTCAATCTGAGTTGCCACCAATAAAATTTCCATCTGGGAAAGGTCAACGTTTCATAATATTACACGCTGGTAACACAAATGGATTTATTAACAATACCCAATTAGTATTTAAAGCAACAAAAATTGATACAGACTACCATACAGTAAAGTATGAACAGTAAAGTGTTTGAAAATTGGATACAAAAGCAATTAATTCCAAATATACCTAGCAACTCTAAAATTGTAATGGATAATGCACCATATCATTCTCGATTATTTAATAAAGCGACAACACAGCAAAACAACAAAACTCAAATTAAAAATTGGTTAACAGAAAACAATATTTTATTTCCTTAAGATGCGTTAAAAACAGAGTTATTAAAAATAGTCAAAGAAAATTCTACTGAAAATCAGTATGTTGTGGATAACATATTAAAACAAAAAGGACATATTACTTTAAGATTGCCGCCATATTCTAACCCAATCTACTGCGATTTTAACCCAATCGAAAAAGTATGGGCACAAGTGAAAAGATTTGTACGAGATAATAATACAATACATACGTTAGTCTGTTTAAAGTTTAATTCAAGCAACTATTTGTTACAATGGAAAATTGGTCAAACTATATTCGTAAAAGAAAAGAAATTGAAGATGAATATTGGATTAGTGATCTCTTGGTTGACAACTATACTGAGATTATGGTTATTAGTTTTAACAATAGTGATAGTGATAGTGATAGTGATAGTGATAGTGATAAAATATAACAACAAAGAAATTAATTGTGAAAATTGTGATTATTCTAATGGGTCTAATGTTTAAATATTTATTACTTTATTTTTCCATGGGTTTCTTCATATATTGGAGAGAAAGGGGCGTGTTTCCGTTAAGTGAAGTGATCGGAGGCAGAGCTTCGCCCCCTTTCTAAAGGAATTCCTGACCGCGGAAGGGGTTTGGGGTGGCCCGTGGCCTTGAATTCCCAGAAATGGGGTCGACTCCAATAGAAATGGGGTCAAGCTCTGTCATCGGCTTCTTAGCCGGTCTGACAAGTGCCTGTTAAGGAGAAAACAGAGCAACAGGTAGGTAGAAGTAAGTATTATTCTTAAAATCTATAAATTATTTTATATTTTAGTTTATTATAAAATTTAAAAATTTAAGATGTATATTAATGGAGTTTTCTTGTATAATTTACTCTATTGCTCTCTACATTCATACTTTTAAATAACTTAGAGTCCTCCCTTTATTTCAAAGTTATTTGGTATTGACTTATATATTTTCAGGAGATTAATTAAATTTCAGTAACAATAAATAGGTCTCAAAAATCTTGGTTTGGTGTGATTCTTGCAGATATGTATTAACTTGTATCAATTATTACTTTATCCTTTAAAAAGACGAATTTTCCTGAATTTGTCGACTCTATTTATAATAATCTCATCCTCTGTTGACTTCATCTTCCCATTTAAGCAGATATGATTGCAATGAAAACTCGATTGATAACGGCGGTAAATAAGAATGGGATTTATTAATAGTTGTTTTAACAGGTGTGGTCGCATTGATTTGATTTGTTACTTTACTAAAGTTACGTATGTATACTTATTATATATTAAAAGAATATTAGATTCTCTCTCTCTCTCAAATAAATAAAATGCAGTTCAATAAGTCTGTCTTCATCCCAACTACAATTCTCTCTGTCTGTCGTCTCCCTTTCGTTTGTATTTATTTTCTATCGAGTTTATGTTATCTCTATGTATGTCTGTATATTTTTCTGTTTTTCTGCCTGTCTTTCATAAAAAATAAGAGGTTCATAAAAGAATGATTTCTATGGTTTGATGGTACTGATTGTCTATTGTATTGTAAGTGTTTGATTATAATATTGAATTAGACAGTTTATTTGTAACACTTCACAAAAGTTATAATTAATTAATGAAAATATAACGATAATTTTAAATATATTGTTTTTAAAACTAAATGGTTATTATAACTTTAAAATTTTTACTGCATTAGTTTTTTATCAAACGAAAGTTATCATTAAATAACCAACTGAAAAAACTTTGATTCATCATCGATTAGATGGTTGATTAATCCATTGAACAAAATAAAACAAACATTTCATTGTAAATTAAGTATCGTTTAAATGAAAATTTTTGCTTATTGAGTTTTTTGTACGTTTAAAGTTATTAGCTTAACATTTTATTGGTAATACAAAAACCAATACTTATAAAATCTTATTGTATAAAGTTTACCCTTCCTTCAAAAGTTCTTTACGTTTAATGTTTTCTTCTTAACTCACATAAATTATTAAATAATCTTGCTAAACCCAAAAAATGTATACATAGTGAAAAACAGTACATGAAATTATTTTTAGCTGTTTATAGAAAAAGATAAGCATAAGGATTTGTCCATATAAGTCTGTCCGTCCTCACGACCAACCGTAATTCTCTTTATCTATTTACAATTTTATATCACTATAGGGCTTTCACCTAGTTATTATACAACTAATGCAAGTTTTTTTATCTTGGATGATAAACTAATAAACATAAAAAGTATAAAAAAGTTAAAATAATTTATTAACCTCAGGAAAATGAGCTCTCTATAAATTTTCCGTTCTTTTTTATCTAATTTGAAGAGGTTTATTAATATTCCATACTTTTTGAAAGATTGTTATTAACTTTACTTTTATAATTTACGAGGTAATGCCTCTGAAGTGTTCATTTTTTTAGTTTTGTTTCTCATAATAGATAAGGCAACAAATATAATCGGTTTTTATGAAGAACAGAAGAGTTGCATTTTCAATTTAATAACCTATTGAAAACGAATTCACTTCAGATGATAATAGAAATGATTACATTTAAAATATTTTGGCAGTTTTTAAAGCAATAAAGTTAGAAAGAAATTTAAAAGAACTTTCCGAAATTTATAATAGATCTGTTATTGATAATTTCAGCTTCTCCGGGTACATTTTATTAAAGGCCTGCATTGTATGTTTTGGTAAGGCGATTTTTATCTATTTAACTGTTATCAACCATACGTGGCCCTCTTACACTTTGCACAGAAACTTCTGAACTAAATTAGAATTATTATCTGTTAAGCCAATCGACGAAAATGAAGACATAACAATTTGCTATATAGATTTTTTAAAACACAAAACACCTGCAACAAAGTCAACAAAAAATCTATTGTTTCTAATGCCAAAGATGTAAATGCTGTTCTTATTTAGATGGAAAATTTGATTATGATTATTTTCCAGAACTAAAGTAAATATTTAATACTTAAAAAACCGTAAATTTTGACTTGAACTAAGACTTGAAATTCTAAGGGCCAGTCAATCCAAATTATAAAGTTTGAAGATGGGAACGAACTATTTACGCTTTGTAAGCATAGTTAAGTTATTGTATAGTCAAGTTAACAATTAAATAATAGGTAAAACATTTTTTGTCGTTGATTCATTCAGTAAAGGCTAATTAAAAAATGACATCGGTCCAAGATATCGTTGAGTTTTTTTAAAAACGAAACAAAACATAAGTTACTCATGGGGTTAACAACGACCTTTGGTTAATATCGCATAACTTTTAGTTTTAGTATACTTGATAAAATTATTTCAACACAATTTCGACATTTTCATGTAATATTTTTACTCATTTAATCAATTATGTATATATTGCCATGTTGACAAACAGACCTTGTTTTGTTAATTGTCGGTCAATCTCGATCTGTAGAGACGATTTAACGAATAAAAATAAAGCCGAATTAACATTTTTACATCGTGTTACATTCGTCTTTCTGTGGTTTTTATCTAGACTGTCTGTCTGGTCTGTAGATTCATATCTCAATCACATACTAAATGAAGGTGGAGGAGGTGGACATCCCCTCTAAGAAATTCAATACATTCACAATTTATATAAATACTAATAACCCGTGCAAAGCACGGGCTGAAACCTAGTATATTGTAAATAATAAAATAGATAAAGTTAATTAAAAATAGAGTGAAATAATTAAATAAAATCTATTTTTCTTTCATTACTTCTAATATATGATTGGATTATTTCTTCAACTAAATAAACTGTTGCGAATGAATCCCAATTTTTGTGATCGATGAAGAATTGGCGATAAATGATATAATATAATCAGTAGTGCGCCAGTTATTGTTAAATACAAATCAATTTTCAAATCATACAAATGTTGCAATTGTTGCAAATATCGCATCATATTAATATCATTTTTGGTTCTATAATCTACAGTAAACATATGATGTGAAATAGACAATTAATTCGATAGAAATTTCGGATCCCTAAGCTTACTTATCATGTATGAACCCGACCCGACAATCCAACTTAAGCAAATGTCAATAATTATTTGCAAAAAAATATCAACATAAAATATATAATTTAGTAGTTTAAGAACTAATATTTGTTATTTAGTATTTTTAAAAAAGGCAAAAGTTTTCCTAAATTTTTGATTATATCATTGTATTTTTTATGATAGTCGGGTTTTGTAATATAAAGTTTAAAACCCGTACTCAAAAAGTTTGAGCCCTAATTCGGCCTTACCCGAAAAACTTGTCGGGTACCCGTTTACTAGTCTAATGTGAAACCTCAAATTAGCTTAAATTTAATTGCGCAAAATCTATCAAATTTATTGAACTCATTTTTATAGTTAGATAATTACTAATTTAACAATAACGGTTTATACAGAAAATGGAAAACACGAACATCTCTCACCGCATTAAATAACATTTTAGTTAAAAAAACTTTTTCTATCAATTAAAACTTTTAATAAATTAAATCAGATTATCAAGTTTATTATATTAAATTTAGAGTTTTCAAGTGACATTCTTTATAACATGACTATAAATTCAAATAATATTCTGATTTTTTGATGCGAATGATTAGGAAATAGGATGTGGTTATCACACTCGATTGTGATCCACGACATATAACAAACGAGCAAAATCCTATAACTTTTTTGTGGCAATTATTTGATCAGATTGAAGAAGAGTATGAGGAAAAATGTGTTGATTATTGGTTTCCGAGATATCGGTGTGAAACGTGCTGTGAGTAACTGCGGCTAACAAATGCAGTCGACACAACTTAAGGGTTACCGAAACCTATCCACAGGACTAATTTCGAGACAAATCTGATCAACAGCGATATCGAAGTTTGAAGTAAATCAAAATATAGAATTACACATAACAACAGCGAATATAAAAACCAATTTAATTTAAATAAAACTTTAACTAATAAAGTTATTCTCTAACGAATTAATAAATTGATTCTCTAAAGAATAGTTCTCTAACGAATTTAAAGTTCTCTAACAAACTTTATTAAAGATTCTCTAACGAATCATTAAATAATAACTCTCTAACGAATTATATTTAATTAAAATAAATTCTCTAACGAATTAAAATTAATTATATTTTTATTTATAATACAACAGCTCTAAACAGAGTGAATTACATGTGATTATTTGTTAATACATATAATACTTAAAAATTATAAATAAAGTTTACATTTGCGCATAAAAAACATTAATAATTAATAGTTTAGGTTTTTAAACATTTTAGTAATCATTTGAAAAACAATATTATTAAAGTTTAAATAATAAAATAATTAAACTTTATAATTAACAGTTACTGAGTAATAAAAAAATTATTAGTATTTGAACTTATCTCGTGTTTTATCATTTTTTATATATATAACAATATTTTAACATTTTATTACAAAATTTTTTACAACAATTCATTTTTCATAGAACGAATTTAGAAAGTTATAAATGAGAAAAACTTTGTACGTTTTTATTAATTTATATCATTTTTATTACATTTTTAGCTTATTCCTTGGAAAACGTTGGATATATTTAAAATCGTTAGATTCGTTAAAAATTTTAAAGTCAAATTAAGATCTACGATAATTAATATGGAGTTATATATAGTTCGAATTAAGTATTTTTATGAAAAAATCAATCTTTAATTAACGATTTTCAAAACCAAAGTGATTACCATTTACGCCATTCTTCACCGGACACTTCGCCATCATGTAAGCTAAAAAATTAAAATTTTTAGGCATTGTAACGCAGTTTGAATAAAGTTCAATCTGTATTATTAGTGGAAACACTACACATCATTATTTATACTGTAGTAAACTGTTCATGTCATTTGTTGTCTGGAAAACTGTTAATAACGAGGTTATAGCTCGTGCCTGTGCTATGTATATATGATAAATGAGCTTTCGTTACAACAATAGACACCTTTTCTATAAGAAATATTATCTCGTATTGAATTCTATTAAACCCTTGTTAGTGTGTGAATATTTTTTCTAAAATATTATTCGAAATTGTGTGTGTGTTACGTACGAATACATTACTGAGTATTATTAAAACTGCTGTTAACCAAAATAACGTATTCATAGATCGTTAGATCGTTGACAATCGAATAATAAACTAATCATAAACTAATTAGTTGTCTATCAACGGTACTAAATAACTTCAAGCGCTACAATAATTCATGATTAATAAAAAAATATCTAAAAAATTGAAATGCTTGCATACAATTGTTGATCGATGATAAAAATTGAAAACTAATTTTTATTATCAGTGATGAATATACTGAATTCAATGCTTTGTTTTATTTGAATTGGAAATAGTAAAAAAACAAAATTTTATTCCTTACTCTAACATTGATACTGATTTTTAACAAATTGCATTGTTTGTTCAAATATTTAATAAATTTTCTTCAAAAAATGAATTTATCATACGGCAATAAAAAAATCATTGGATTATATGATAGCGTGTTTACACTAAACAATACGTTATATCGTATCTTTTATACGCAGCAAAATAAAAGTGATAAATCGATTGATACCTTTTTCCATTTTTATCCGCTTTAATTTAATGCAAACTTTTACATTGTAAACCGATATTATGATAGCGGCAACAAAGAATAGGACACTAACAACTCCGGCAGTTATAGCTATGGCTCCATTCATTCCTTCAA
This sequence comes from Phthiracarus laevigatus, assembly GCA_034700185.1. Lineage (NCBI taxonomy): Eukaryota > Metazoa > Arthropoda > Arachnida > Sarcoptiformes > Phthiracaridae > Phthiracarus > Phthiracarus laevigatus. The sequence goes on along the minus strand of JAQIXJ010004282.1, from coordinate 3,078 downwards.
CTGGACCTAAATTCATTTTGACAACCAAACAAAAAATATATACAATTACAACATTTATTATTTTGAATGAGATTATAATTGATAGGTCCATTTATTTATTATTTGTTTTGTTTAACCTGCAATTTTATGCTCTATCGGTGAACTCGGTGTTCCATCGCCGAGTATAGAGTACGCCCAAACTCGAAAGTTATGTTTGATCCCCGGTTGCAGAGTATTGACTTAAAATATGTAATTATTATGAAATTTATGTTCGGATAAATGCGAAATAAAATGTACTAATCTGTAAGCCTTACTTAAATAGGCGGTCTCTAATGAAATCGCTTCTGAGAGCTGCCACTTTCCTTCTTCGCTCTGTTTATGGTCAACACGATAATAAGCGACTATAATAGACTTATTGTGCGGCGGAAGCCAGGCTATAACATATCCCTGCGCCTTTTTTTCTATGGTGATGTTGCGCGGACTGCCAGGTTTAGACCAAACTGATGTATTTTCTATCTTATAAATATATGTATATACATATTGTATATGTTAGTTTTCTCACTGCTTTTTTATTACATTAACCAAAGATAACAGTATTTATTTATTTATTAAATTTTTTAAAAAAGGCTAAAAAAATTAGTACAAATGCTAACCGAATTTTTGTTCAGGCTTATCGTTGATCCGTAAGCTTCAGTTGGAAACATACCATTAGCAGAATCCCAGACTAAAATAAATGAGAAAGAAGATGAGTATAATCTATTGTTGGCAATAAGTACGAGTCAGTTGGGTTATTGTGCCAAATAAAGAGAAATCTAAATTACATCTCATCACATATAATACCGACTCACTATAATTACATTTCATACCTTGTCGACAATTAATCCTCATCTCTCTCTCTCTCTCTCTCCCTCCTCTCTACTTCAAAAAGCACTTATAAATAATTTTAAAACACAGATAAAATATTTTTCTTTAATAATAAGTAAGTTTTGTTTCTAAATTATTGGAATTGATTTTTTTCCGAAATGCTAACTAAAAGGATTTAGCTCAATATTAAAAATATATTGCAAATTTGTGAAATACGAATAGATAAACGTCTCTTGTCATTGATTAACAGAGTGTATTAGCAATAATTCAAAAATAAATTCATGCGAAAAATAAGTTCAATAATTTTGGTATAACTAACAAAATGATTGAATTTAAAAATTACTTTACATGAGTATAATTAAAGTTATACTATATTATTGAATCGAGAAAAAGTGTGTTTAAATATTAGTAAATTATACCATTCGTATAATAAAGAACGGCAAGACTAATTGGACAAACTGAGAAAAATTACTACGATAAGTGTTGAGCAGAATAAGTACAGAATTTATTTTTCCATTTGAAAAGCTAATTTACGTTTGATTAAGACCAGGAAACACATGGAAGTTTTAAATTGTTTATACATCTCACTAAAACCTCCATAACGCTAGATGTTCCAGCATTTCCATGTATATTATAGGGCGTACACCGATATCTTCCTTTATGTTCGCGACTGACGCGATAAAATAGTAGCGAACCATTAGCGAGATATTCGGATCCGTAAATGAGTTCGGGATCGAAAGGTCGCTGATCTTTAGTCCACGTTACGAATTGAAACGGAGGCGAGGCTTGAATGAAGCAGCGAACGACTCCCGGCAACCCTAACGTCAAATATTGGATTAAAGGCGAGTAAGTGACACGCGCTGGATCTTTAATCGTTCATCAATATTATATATTGGGCCAAAACAGCGTTCAAACATAAAATAGAGAATGAAATAAAAGATTAGATTAATATAATTGGTTTACGAGTTTTTGCCCAATAAGATTCCGTATATAAGAAACAGCGAAAATTGTATGTTAAATTAATAGCGTAGCATTTGGTTTAATCTGAATTAAATTTTATCCAATTATTTATTACCTTTCGTCTGCATTAACTTATATCATTATTATTTGAGCATAATTTACTTAATATCTTGTGGATTTGTATTATGTAAATATAATGGTTTAAAGTAAAACAAAACAATTAATGTAACAAAATAATTATGCGTTAAAATAAATTTTTTATCTGACTTTGCTGAAGCAGATATATAGGATTTGGGTCTGTCCGTCTACCTGTCCTTCACACTCTTATATTAATTAAAGGATTTTGATCTTTACATTAATAAAGAAATTTGTCCAATTTCTTATTTTAATTATGGAATTTTAAACGATTTATTATGCTGTTAGAGCGATATTTAGGTTAAAAATGCCAATAAATATGGTCAATAAAACCAAAAGCATGCTCAATATTGGCAATAAATGGGTCAAAATGGGCAAAACATTGATCAAAATCATCATAAATATGTTAAAAACTGTCTAAAATTTAGTCTAAAATAGTCAATATTATGGTCGGGATATTCAGTTTTTATATTAATTAAGGAATTTAATGGTGTAAAAACAGTTAAAATTGGACATTAAGTCATGGAAATCTGGTAAAAATGATAAAAATTAGGCAAAAATAACCAAAATTTTGAACGGGAGATTCCGTTTTAATGTAGGATAAAATTTTTAATATTATTTAAGATAATATTTAGGATAAAATTGATCAAAACCGAGTAAAATAGCGAAAATTCTGAGCGGGAATTTACGTTTTCATAATCATATTAGGATACCAATGATAAAAACCGAGTAACAATAGTCAAAATTCTTGTGGTAAACTTTCGAAAAAAATGTAAAAAATTAACATTAAGAAAAATAAAATAAACTAATGGTTGGGAGCGAACGAAGTGAGAGAGAAACCATATACACACTGAAACTAACATTACAAAGTCCGATATTATGACCGTATTGATCTTGTTTATATTTAGAGAAACACATTTTAACGGTTAAATTTTGACATAACAGGTAAACAACGAAATTTGTATGTTAAAATAATAGCGTAGCATTTGGTTGTCAGCTTTTCACCAAAATATAAAAATATTATGGGCAGTTAAAAAGAGCTAACCTAATAGCAAATAAATATTTTTACAAATACCCATAATAAATAAAATGATTTAACTAATAAAATAGTGGCTAACATTCAATATTTAAATAAGCACT
>JAQIXJ010004281.1:0-11100 GCA_034700185.1 Phthiracarus laevigatus | reverse complement strand
GGCTTTGAAAATCGTTAATTAACGAATTCGTTAAAATGTTATAATTTCATTTTAAAACAAGTTTATATGAAATGTAGTACCAATATAATTTAAAATAATGTAAACGAAATAAACGATTCAAATGATTTTAAAAATATCAAACGAATTCAAAAATTTCAAACGATTTCCATTTTTTATAGCAATATTTGTGTAAATTTAACATTTAAGGGTAATACTAGGCTGACTAAACCTTTAAAATCCAAATCTGATTTTCTTTCACTCAAGAAGATGACAAATTAATTGCGAAAAATAATTTGTGGAATTTGTCCCTTAGTTTCCCCCGACATGAAAAGATCTTTTTCCAAATATAATCCATTATTTAGAGACATTAGAAAGACATTAAGTGAAGATAACATAATGCATTACATGATTGTTCATTATAACTCATTTTTGTAACTAAAATTTAATTTTTTTTAAAACGATTTATCAAACGATTAAGCCTTTTTATGAAACGATTAATAAACGATTTTGTACCCTTTTTCTAACGATTTTCAAAGCCCTAGTTATTATATAAAATTTTCGATCGAATAATAGTGACAGATAGAATTTTATAGATACCTTTGATGTCGATAAAACATTAATAATTTGGTCTTCGAGCTCAGTTAACTGTGTTTCTTGTTCTGCTCGTGTTTGTAGTGATAACGCCAGTTCGCTATTTTTATTTGTCTCGCATTCAGTTTGTGAAGTTAAACTCCAATTGATTATCGTTAATCTGCTGCTCGTTATGGGCGATAAATTGACCGGTTTTGTTGAACACATATATAGCTTGAACTCGTTTGAATATTCGATTAATTTTTTTTCCACTTTAATAAACTGAAAATATAATCCAATTAAGTATCTAAACCATATTAGATTTAAAAAGGTTAATATTAGATTATCAATTAATCAACTCTTTACTTATTGATAGCTAAGTATATATAAGGATTTTCTGTTACAATTTTTGATGGCAATCTGTTTTTTTTTGCTTCTTTAAACTTTGAATAAAAATATATTAATTAACTAACTGTCCGTATATTTTCATCATTTATTTTAATCAATGTGACATTAATTTAGAACGCTAAACGTAAGGATTAGTATTTAAAAAAATAATTTTAAACATAAGTTTGTTTTTAAGACATTTTTTTGATGTATTAATTTTTTGAGTTTTTATACTGTAAGATAAGATGTATTATGTGTTATGGGGTACTTTTATTGTTTTTACATCTTTGTATCATTCTTTATATTTTGAGAGTAAAAAATCTAAAATATTTATTCATCCCATCTAAAATTATAAAGTTGTAGAAATTTTTGCTATAAATGTTGGCTTATTAATGATTGGGTAATAATAATTGGTTAATTTAGTGTTTAAATTTATAGGCAATTATTATTCCTTATCTGATCGCAATTTCACACTTGACTTAATGGAAAATGATGTTGAAATGTTACAGTTTTCACATTTTTAAAATAATTTTTAGCTTATTTTATTACAAAAACTGGTGCTTATATTTATATTTAACTTAAGATTTTGAAAACAAAAATTAAGTTGAAAAATGATATTTGAAGGCAATATATGAACATTACAGTATACTAGTTATGCGTTCAAAATTATCTACTTTTTAACTTTTAATAGCTTTTTATTTTGTAATACTTAAGAGAATTATTTGCGCGCATATATATTATATTAAAATTGTTCTCCAGAGTACACTTAATATTTATGAGACATTATTTTCCAAATTATAACGAAAAGTTTAATTACATAAAACAGTTGATCATAGCAGCGTATTTAATGGTACTTTAATGTATCGCTTTGGGCTTTGGAAGTGCAGATAATAATAATAAAATATTGTTTTTAAGTATGGAGTTATAGCGCGTAAAATTTTTTAGTGCTTTTGTTAATTGAAAGTTAAGTGACTTTTTATTTTCAATTGAATTCATTTGTTTAAAAGATTTTTACGTTTCGTCTAAAATTATTCATGCGTTGTAATCGATGTTTATTTGGCATAAACTCTTTTATCTTCGTATGGAAGAGTTTGAAGCCTTAAAAACTAACTTAAAAGTATTAATTTGAGCCAACAAATCAAATAAAATAAACTTTTGTTTTTTTCTCTGATTTGTTGCGAATCTTATTTTTTCATTTTTTTTGGTTCAATTTCTTAGTAAACTTGGTTACACATCGGTTATCATTGGATCGCAATTCAGGTCATTTCGTTTTTAAGCTGCATTACTATCTTAGAATAGCTTAATTCTATATTTATTGTCGATATAAACTTAAATTTCATTTTATAAATTACAATAATAATAATAAAAAGATAAATTTATCTGACTATCTTTATGGTACTATTCAACGATTTTGCTCTTAATTTAGATTAAGAAATGTTTAATCTACTAATTAATCTCAGATTTGAGTTACATTACTATTTTTTGTTCGTTTGAATGTCACATTTATTTGCTGATAGAAGTTTAATTACTTAAAAACTTCTTTGGTCATTATTTATAAACTTTATACTGTATTATAAAAATCTAATGCTTTGCATCCCATTTCAATATATTTGTGTTTTGCATAATTAACTATTGAATAATTTGCATATTTGCAAACATCATTTCAAGCACTATGTGAATGTGAACAAAAAATATTCGCATTCAAAAGAATATATTAATAATACGTTACTATGTGTTAATTTATATACTTTTAAGTGATTTAAACTGACTTATTTTATGATAATTGAAGATCTTTTTTTGAAAAAATTGATTAATGATATAAATTGTTGGAGATTTGCATAATGATATGCAACATCACGAATACCTGTTTTTCGTCAATTACTATAATTTCGTTTTTGAGGATAGGAGTCAATATATTGCTAAGTTCTTGATTGTAAAGATCATTAATTTCGATTAAGACAGTATTTCCACATTTAATTGCATTGTATAGCGATACTTCATTTAAGCTTTGATACTGAATTACAATCAGTTTAGAATAAAGCATTTGAATCCATTTTTTTGCTACTTTTTGAGGATCAATAATAAATGGATATTTCAAAGTATTTTGAGCAATAACTGCGTTCTCAGTCAAGAACTGGTCGCCACTAATACCGCAATTCCTTATTTTTACCATTTCTTCCGGTTTCGCCAATATTTTAATTATATTAAATTTTTCATTCATAGTCAGATTGAGATCGCATTCATTATGCAAGTATTTTTGCCATTTATTTATGCATATTTCTCTGTTTTGAGAGTTCAGTGCACTCGTGTAAACGATAATTGCGGCCGATAGTAGTATATCTCCCACAATATTCTTGTCATTCAACGATAATTTAATTGCTGCCTCTTTCCATCTTATCTTAACCCTCTCTAAACCTTTGATTAGCTGTTCTGCGCGTTCAAATTTTATCGAACAAACCTCTATACTCTCTATATTCTCTTCGAGATCTTTCTTTTTCTTAGACATGGCAGCAAATTCGTCATTTAATTGCTGCAATTTGTCAGATGTTTGCTGTAATTCTGCTTTCTTTACGCTCAACTTTTCCATTACATTACTCAGATCTACGGACGCTTTCTCCAGTTTTTCTTGTTTTGGTTTAAGAGAATTAGTGACCCGATCATACATGTCAATAGCTTTCATCCATTTTGCTAAACCAACGCATTCGTCACACACTTCGCTAAGTAATGACGGATCAAACTCCGGATCACTCAGATATTTGTCGCGAGCGATAGCGATGGCGTCGCGGGATATGTTGTCGCGATTAAACGATTTAAGGCTATCTAAAAACTTGATACGGGTATCGCTGATCAACATCTTGAGCGCTGCGCTCCAGTAATCGTCAATGAGTTTTGTGTTTGCAGTTGGATTTAATCGGCGCTCGGGTTGAATGCCTTTAATAATGCTTACTGCTTCCAATACCATTCTGATTCCTTTGGGAGGCCTTTTCATAGTACGTAAGAAAGTGATATCTTCGGATTTTAATGTATTTAATGCATTGGTAGCGCTTTTAATGGCCGGATTAATGTATGCCAACTCTTTGGTGCATTCATCCTTAATTTGTTGGGCAAACGACGCCGACTTGTTAGACATCGCTTCGTCGGTCGCTATTATTTCATTTTTTATCTCAATTTCGAGCGTTTCTTTCTCTATCGCTATCATTAAAGTTTCGATGTGTTCACATGCGATAACGAGTTGAGGCTTATATTCGTTTACTAATTTATTTTTCATGAGCTCAACGTGTGACGCCGCTGACTCTAATTTGTCTACTCCTCCCAAATAGCGATCCCTTTGCGAACGCATTTCCTTCTGTTTCTTCTTCAACAGATCCTTAAAAGTTAGTATCAGTTCTATAAACATCTCTGCCGTTACTAACAGTTTTATCGGTGATTTTTTGTTGAATTCGCGTGATATAAATTGTCGCGCGTCTTCGTGTATGTATTTGAATGCTTTGGCACAGTTGTCTTTCCGATCAAACTCTAGATTTTCGCCGTCAAGATATTTATTAGCGGCGATATCGAACGCGTATTTCGGCAATTCCTCTATGCATTCAGTTTTCATTTTGTCCAAAAGTATTTCGAACGCGTGCTCTTTCTCCGCAATACTACCCAAACACTCGATTTCGTTGATATGCTGCGTGGCATTCGTTATATTGACGATATCGTACAGCGTTCGACACGAATCTGATGTCACATCTTTGCCAAGAATAGCGCTAAGTTTGCCCCAATGCTTGTTTTTAAGCACACGACTGCTTAGCACATGAAGCAATGGTATATATTTATTCTTAAATGACGAGATTCTGGCCTGCAATGTGTTTGCGTTATAAAGCAAATCGTTGTTTGATTGCGATTGAAAGCACTCTGTCATAGAATTTGTCTTTGTTAGTAACTGTTCCACTGTTTCCTTAACCTGTTTTACGTTAATAAACTTAATGGATTTAGACATCCATTCGGTTTCATAATTCTCAAACAAGTTAGCGGTTTCCCATATATTATCCAATGGCTGTTTACGCTCCATTAACTCACCCAAAAGCTCAAACTTTGTCACTGATGTCCGTCCCAATAGTTTCTCCTCTGTATTGATATGTTGAAGTTCTATTTCGGCATTATTAAGCTCGATATCAATTTCTTTTAACGAATTTATATTATCAGTAATACACTCAACAGGAGACGTCAATCGCTTTTTCTTAAAGCTATTGATAACGTTTTCCATATTTTTTAATTTGCTTTCAAACGTAGTGATTCTTATTTTCAACTGATTATTAGCTTCATTCTTGCTATCATTAAATCGGCGCTCATTTTGTTCACTGCACAACTTAATTCTTTGCGGCCAATTATATAGCTTATGCATGAGTTCGAAGTGAGTATCGCTAAGAAATATCGCGCCTTCTTCTACTAAAAATGACCAGTGATTTTCGATATATTCGAGATCATAGAGCATAAGATTAACGTTTGACCGATACTCTTCGAATTGCTTGATGTGATCGACCAATGCTGAGGTCGTATCGCATGTTTCGCTTATTTTCTGTTCCATAGTTAGACATGAATCGCATATGTTTTGCGCTAACGATAATATATCGGTAACAACGCTCTCAATTAACTGATTCACACCTGTTTTGATTTTATTATAAATATATGCGTTAAGGCTTTCGCAATTAACCATAAATAAGCCACACTTAATGTGATTGCTTTCCAGCGATAGTTTTACCAAAAGCGTATCCCGCTTTTCGCGTAATTTTCTCAACTCTTCCGTGTCATAAAACTTATTGTTTACGCCGGTTTTCCTCTCAAACATTGTAAGAATATATTCGCGCTGATAATAGTCGATAATTGATTGGCGCGATATTTGCGTATCCGTAATATCTAGTATTTGTTTGTAACAATTCGTTACGCGATAGTCATTTATATCGACATTCATGATATGTTTAGCGCTATAATTACGTGGTTTCATTAAAATCAGTTGGCTCTCAATTCTAGGTATGTCTGCATTAGCTTTGATGATCTCGTGGATCGGAAATGTTAGCAACTGTTTCCACGCTTTTATTGGTGGCACAAAACATGGCACGTCTAAACTGGAACACTCTATACTAATGTCAAATATTGGCAGTGATTTATCGGAACGAATTGCTAGAAAATTAGTCCATTTTTCGATATTATTAATGATTAAATTTCGCATTAATCGCGACATAAGTGTAGCGATTGCGTTGAATAGATGCTCGTCTTTAACCGAATCGAGACTTATAAGTGACGAACATTTATTTAATACCACTTCACTGCATCGAGACATCCATTCGTAACGCAATACTGTATTCAGTTTTCTGCAATTCGATAGAATAATGCTTTTAAATTCTTCTGGTTGAATAATATCTCCCAATTTAAAGTCAAATATGTCGATATATGCGAATTGTTTGTTCCATATATCGGTTATTTCGATGATAGCCTTGTGGCAAACGTAGTTATATTTAGCATTGTATTGTTTGGCGTTCACGAAATTCTCAATCCATGGAGATGTGAACAAGAAGTTTGTGGTGTGTTTTGTGTTTAGATCGCGAAACCCATATCTTTTAGAAGTCTGTTCATTCAGTAAAATGTAATCAATTATAGATTCTTTAACTGACTGTTTATAACTCTTCTCGGCGTCGATCAGTACTTTTTCGATGATATCTTGAGAATTATTGATATCTAGCAAACACTGACGCATAAACTTTAACAGATATATTTTATCGCTTAACTTTGTTTCATATTTCGGTAATAATGTTTCATCGATTGAGTTTATTGCTCTCGAATATAGTAATAAATCGTTTTCATCACTAAATCGATTGTGTGAGAGATTTGATTGTATTAACGACTTTCTTCTTTGAACAGGACTTGACGGTACGATCGAGTGTTTAACACTTTTTTCGCTGTTATCACCCGTTTTAGTTGTAAACTTTTGTTCAAAATTAAGAATTTGATTAAGAAGACGATATTCTTTTGGCGCATAATAACTGCCAATTGATTCGACAGAGAGCGAAGAACATGAGTCGTCAACTGGTATTAATCGCGTTCCTCTACGATTGCCGTCCTTATAGCTCAACACCAATTTTAATTCTGAACTCATTTTGTAAATAATAATTTACTTAAGTTTATGATTTATTAAGACTAAAATAAACTATTATTAATATCCACTATAATTTTTGTTACCAATTTGTTTACTTAAAGTGCATTACAGATGAAGAGTTGCTAAGGTGTGGTATAAATTACTAAAACGGATGTCAACAGTAATTATTATTTCTAATAAATTAATCGATTTTGTTTCATTCAATTTTTGCACTAAAATTTTATTTTAACGCTTGAAATTTTTAAACAGAATTTTTTTAGCATTTTTAATTAATAATTAATATTTATTCTATTATAGATAACATTTAAATTATTTTTTTAAAACGTTAACATATGTTAATAGATTCTTATAGAATTTTTTCCAATTTAAAAAAGATTTAAATAACTAAAACATTAAACGAGTACACATTTAAATCCGGGTATAATTCATTTTTTTGAAAACACACACGACATGATAAACCCCTAATTTCTATTTAATTTAAATCTAAAACAAATTTTTAAATATTAAACTTTTTTAAGATACGAGCGATTTCCCAGTTATATCGGGCGGTATTTCGACGCCAAGTAATTTGAGAACAGTGGGCGCCACATCACAAAGAGCCGCGTTATGCGAAATGGTTACAAACTTTCGATTAGTATTAGTGATTATAAACGGCACTCTATTAGTGGTATGCGCGGTATGCGGTCCACCCTTCTCGTCGTACATTTTCTCCGCATTTCCGTGATCAGCGGTAATCAGTAATATATAATTATTTTTCTGACACGCCTCCAATACAGAGCCGATCGCGGCATCGGTGGCCGCGCACGCAATCACTGTCGGATCGTATTTGCCTGTGTGTCCGACCATATCTGGTGGCGCAAAGTTGCACATAATAAATGGGAACTGATCGCTTGCTATAGCGTTAGTGAGCGCTTCCGCAACTCCTCGGCAATTCATTTCTGGCTGAAGATCATAAGTGGCCACTTTCGGTGATGGAACCATTTCACGTTGTTCGTTGGGAAACGCTTTCTCTTGTCCGCCGTTAAAGAAGAAGGTCACGTGAGCGTACTTCTCGGTTTCGGCGCAATGAAATTGTGACCAACCGGTGTTACTGATCACTTCTGCCAATACATTCTTCGGTACAACCGGTGGATACAGACTAATGAACGGAAATTCTTTCTTGTATTGTGTCATTGTGTAAAGTTTGAGATTTTTTGGAACAGTTTTCGACGAACTAAAGTGTTGTTCCACTCCGAACGTTTCGGTAATTTGTCGCATACGATCCGCTCTGTAATCAATGAACACAAGCGTGTCGTTGTCTCGTATTAAACCATTTTCGTCGATAATAATCGGTTTTAAGAATTCGTCGGTTATGTTTTGACTGTAATTATTTTGGACCACTTCAACCACTTTCTCTAAAGTACTCTTATCTCCAACTCCTGACACGAGACCATCAAACGCTATCTCTATTCGTTCCCACCTCTTGTCGCGATCCATAGCATAATAGCGACCCATAATAGTGCTTAAAGTGCCATAATTAAGTTCCTTAGTTTTATCGATGACCGCTTGAACAAAACCAGCGCCACTCGTAGGACTGGTGTCGCGACCATCAGAGAAGAAGTGAATAAAAGTTTGGGGCACTTGATTCGCTTTGGAGCCCTCCAGAAGAGCGAACAAGTGGTCGATATGCGCGTGAACGCCGCCATCGCTCACTAAACCCAATAAATGAAGTCTACCCGAAGACACGCTCTTCGCGCGATTGCATGCATCAACAAAATTATCGTTTTTTTGAATTGCCTGCAAAACACATCGTACCAAACATTGTAAATAATTAGATAAAAAGTACGTACAAATAGTTAAATAATGTATAATAATAATAATCGTAATCGAGATTATATGATACCTTACTCTGGACGTCTAAATTGATTCTAACGATGTCCTGATATATCACACGTCCGGCACCGATATTCAAGTGTCCGACTTCGCTGTTTCCCATTAGTCCATCGGGCAAACCAACGGAAAGGCCGGAAGCGTCGAGTGTGATGTACTGACCATCAGCTTTGGCCAATTCGTCCATCACTGGTGTTGGAGCGTTTGCGATGGCATTGCCTTTTAGTTCGTTAGTGACGCCCCACCCGTCGATTACTATAAGACATACTTTTTCCTCCGCAACTGCCATAGTTTTTAACTTAATTATTTCGTAATACAATATAATGTACTTAAAGAATACCGCTTACTAATGCTTATGTTTCAGTATCAATGTCAAACCTTTTAATATTTATACAGTTTAATCTCGTTACTGTCACTTTTTAATTTTTAGATATCCTTATTTAAATTTATGATGGATTTGTGTTTTACAATTAATAATCCTTATCTTTAAAAATTTTGACACTATATAATCATTATCTAAAGCAGTTATTAATTTTATTTTTCTATGCTAAACATTTTTAATATTCCGCGATATTGCAACCAAAATATAATATAAGCATATGTTATTTTATAGTTTTGTATTAATATATCATGTTTATGACTTTATATTAGACTTATTAACGGACCCGACAATTTCTCGGTCGGGCCGGGTTCGGGCATTAAAGTAAAAATATCGATGTCGGTCTTTATACTTATAAAATAATTTTTATATATTAAGCTTAAGAAAAATTTCGACAGATTACAAGGGTTCGACCTTTACATCTAACTCGGGCTTTCAAAGTGTGCGATTAATGAATCTAAGCTTACTTTTCCTTTTCAAGTAGTGATGCGCATTGGAAATATAGATACTTTTTAACGGTAATAAATTGTCATTAACAGTAAACTTTAACTCGTCTCTAATTTTTTAACTTTAATCTGAATTTTGTCCCGTAAATTGTCAAAATAAACGCATCTGGTTTGAAGATTATATAAATATTACTTTAATTATTTTTTATAATTTAGAAATAACTGTATGTTTACTGGTATACAGGGCGTCCCAGAGGGGGGTCTGGGGGTTACCCCCCATGATTTCTTAAAAAGTTGACCCCCCTACATAAAAAATGAGAAATGACATCTCTATGGGGGAAAATTTTTTTTCATGTTTTTTTGTCCGATGGCCGAAAAATTGTCGCTTAAATCCGTGTAGTTTGACCCCCCTCCCTAAAATTTTGAAAAGTCCGAAAGTAACCTCCCCCCGTTCGGCACACTCTGGGACACCCTGCTGGTATATTATTTAATTTGTTTAATTTGTTTATTTGGCAAATGTGGCGCTGGTTTCGCTATAAACCCTAAACTCATGTTTTCAATTGAATAATTAAATTTAATCAGTAAATCGATTGACAATTATTAGCCAATTATTAAATTTTATTATTTTCTATATATTTGTCATTTGTTTTACATTTCGATGGCATTTGCTCTTATATCACGTTTTAGACTAATCAAATGTAAACAGAAAAATGCTTAAATTTTACTGATTTGGTTAACTTTTAAGGATTTGTTTTGGCAGGCAATCCATCGATAGTGACATCAGTGAGAGGTCGAAGAAGGTTATGGGATCCGCCGCCAGATTTTTCCAGTATATTATTAACTCAATTTTAAATAAAGTGATTAATTTGATTTTGATTACTTAACAATAGATATAGAGTTACCGCCACTGGAAGAACGAGAATTGGTTGAAATGCCCGCAACGCCAAACATGCACGGAATTTCGCCAATCAAATATCCACGCGCTTTATTTGACATGAGAGGTCCAGAACTAATTAATAATACACTCATACATAAACAGTACGGAATGATTGTAAGCAAACTCGTGGGCATTTTTGGGTGGGAATCATGTTTTCCGTTTGGAACACCGTTTTTATGATTGATTAATCAATTTGGTTTAAATTAGGCATTAACGGGTTCACAAATAGCTCATACGCATATCGAGGAAATTCGGAAATGTGTTAATAGAAAAATGAATAAAGAAAAAATGTTTGCTGTCTGGAGAATAGAGCCTCCATGGAAACCAGTGGTCAGAAAGGTATGTTCTTGAGTATCTAATTGCGCAAATTTTCAGG
>JAQIXJ010004280.1:0-11100 GCA_034700185.1 Phthiracarus laevigatus | reverse complement strand
GTTTTGTATATTTTTGCCAAATTAATAATTCTTGGGCATTTACCATACGGTCATAATATCTGACTTTGCTATTTAAATTTTAGATAATCGCTCTCTCCCATTATTTTTTATATAAATTTTCTGTTATAAGTTAAACATTACGCTAAAAATAAATGAAATCAAATACAAATCACATTATTATCGCTTATTAGCGGCATATGCCACTTTATTATTTAAAATGAGTTTTGACATCTTTGCTGATTTTACGCTATTTTGACTAAATTTTGCGACCATTTTGAGACTGTAAAACACTATTTTTACCCCAAAAACCGGAATATGCCACTTTGAATATTACATATGTAATCAAATTTTGTGATTCCAGCCTAATTTTGGATAGATAGGGCCATTTTGGCCAGTTTTTTGGTAATATTTTGCCATTTTGAATCTGTAAATCCCTATTTTCACTACAAAAACCGGCATATTCCACTTAAATTTTATAATAAATATTTGTCATTTTTGCACAATTTTGCCTATTTTGACTAGATTTTTCATCATTTTTAGCCTAAAAATCCCAATTATTACTGTAAATAGCGGCATATACCACTTTAAATATTAATCGAATTTGGTCATTTTAGCCTGAATATATTCAATTTTGCGAGTTTTGGGTCTATTTCTAGACTGAAATTTGCTATTTTTACATCAAAACGCGGCATATGCCACTCAATTTTTAAGCTAAATTTTGGTAATATTTGTATAATTTCGCCTATTTGGCCGGAGTTTTGACCATTTTTGATCCCTTAAATGCCAATTTTAAGCATATATTTTGTATTTTAGACCCTATTTTTTGTCCTATTTCACCTTAAAATCCCTTAATTAGCATTAGAAATAGGTCAAAATCCCTTTATTAACATAAAAAATGGGAAAATTACTTTATAATAATAAGAAATTTGTGAAATCTGCTTACAGCTGTTTTCAAACACATTTCACAGAACCGCGAATACATTTCACAAACATAGCGCGCGAACCAGAGATGTGCAAATACATTTCACACAACTAGTTTTTAACATAGGATCCACTTTATGTTCTAACGATATGTGTATTATTTGTGTTTTTACTTTTCACAGATATAATTATTTTGATTATAAAATATAAATAAATCGTTTAATTGATTAATAAATAATTTTAATATTTAAAATAATACACATATAGTTAGAACATAAAGTGGTTCCTATGCTAAAAACTATGTAATATAAATGTACTGATATTGTCACTTTAATATTTTTTAAAATTTATTCTCACTTAAGAATTATTTTGTCACAATTATTAAACTTTTAATAATTGTCAATCAATTGTCTTGAATTGAGACTTTTTAAAAGTTTAATAATTGTCACAAAATAATTCTTAAGTGAGAATAAATTTTAAAAAATTATGTAAAATACTTTTTGAGTTAACCATATGTTTAATCACTGCAGGAATTAACGCGAAAAGCTTTTAGTGGCAGTTAGGTGATCGTTATATTTATTAGTTTTGTAAATGTTACAGCCTATGAAGACTCATATGAATATTTGAGAAAAGTTCTCGTTTTTCCCCAATTTGAACAATACCATACATTTCTCATCAATATTAGTGCATTTTGAATCTTTTGTTATACAATTAAAGATATTGCCACTATTAGATGATAATGCATAAAAACATTGCACTATATTATATTATTTTATCTCAAAATTTAAATTTTTTTATGTGGCATAAAACAGGGAAAATATAAATAAAATATATTTTCAAAGTCATTGTCAATGTCAAATTTTTTGAATTAACAAAATTGATTTTATAATAATACGTTGGATATAAAAATTGTGCGTTACGTATTTTTATTATTATTCTATATTAAAATTAACTTGTAATATAGAACATTTATGTTATTTTTTCTTTACATTTTTGCACTTCACTGTATAATGTATTTGCTTTGCTAATTAAACACGAATTCCATAAATAATTAATTGAGAGCTTAGCTTATGATGTTTTTATATTAGAAATAGGAGTGGAAATATTGATGAGAAAAAAATCATTTAGATTTGGAAGCAATTCACGATAGCTATAAACGAAGGTTGAAAAAGTCGTTAAATGTATTAAATTTTGTGACAATACTAATCATAAAACTCATTTATGACTCAATCGTGTTAAAAATTTTAAATTATATGTTATTATAACTTTTAATACAATATCGCTTCATTTAATATCTCTCTCTCTCTCTCTCTCTCTCTCTCTCTCTCTCTCTCTCTCTCCCCTCCTCTCTCACTCACTCATTCTCTCACTCTACGAGATCTATGTAAAGTACGTGTACAAATATGAATCGTTTGGATTATTTAGCTGTACAGATAAGATTTATCAAAATAAGAGCGGACACATAACACATTACAGAATTATAAAACAAAATCTTTGTTCTAAACGTTTTTTCAATATAAATTCAAATATTGACTTGAGATAAAAAAATAAAATGACAAAAATGATTTCAAAATTTTCCTTTTTGATTTTACAAATATTAGCGAATTATTTGTTTTTAAATTTTTCAAACCTTTCGTGTTAGATAATGATTAGAAATTTGGAAGGTAATTGAAAATTAATGAAAACAAAAGGTCCAATCCTAAAATTTTTATAATCTTCATTCTTATTTTGTTAGATGAATGTTCGCAATGAATTTCCATGAATTATTATTTCAAATAAATATCATAAATTGCAATATTTAATGAATAAATGAATATCAAGTATTGTCATGTCTTTATTACTATCTTATAAATAGTTAAATCTAAAATCTATTGGTAACTATCAAAACTATATGAAAACTGAAAATAAATAGCATTAGTTTTGTGTTAATTTATATTTGTTTCTATAATATTTAATTTATTTCTACAAATATTTTAATTAAGTAAATGTTAAATTCATCAATTATTATAATGTTTAATAAAAAATGCTTTGCTTTTTTAATATACAAGCTCACGTTGTCAGAGAAAAGTGGAGAAGTCCACTGAAAGTGGAGAAGTCTGTCTGTCTGTCTGTCTGTCTGTCTGTGTGTTCAAAATAAAAATCTTAATTAAATAGATTTAATGATGCTAGAAAGTTGGCTAAATTAGAATGTGTTGCTCTTGCTTATGCCTTAAAAATGCAGTTGAATTATCAAGTTTTCGTTGGCAACCAGAAAAAAAACTTGTTTAAGTAAAATTTAACATCAATTATATACCGCGCATTATTTATTAAATACCAATTCAGAATATGGAAAAAACAGAACGAATTAACCTTATTTTTTTCAACCAGATTCAACTAACTTGCTAATAAATTACGGTAAATAATCTTTCTTACACTCGTATACGTCTAAATATTTAATATGGTTTAATTAAGAAAAATAAACCCAGCATTCAGTTTACATTTGAATATTTTATATGCAGGAATATTTTTCTCCTATAATTACATCTTAAATGGATGGCAATTATTTATATCTATTATTAGATTTGATCATAAAATATATATAAAAACAGCGCTAGTTATATGCCCAACACCAATACACGCTTACAAACAACCGAAACGCATTTAAGCGCATGTCTCTAAGCATCGCATCTGAATCATTATTTGCCACCAGTAGTCGTTTCTCATCCCCAATCTATTTGGAGTTTTAAGAAAAGCCAGAAACAATTTGGGAAAACAGAAAATATCCGCATCATTTTAACAAGTCGTTGTTATAAAAAGAGAATATAATAATATTTCGTTCGAAAAGCTAACGCCAAATTACCAGAAGTGTGGGCGTCTTATTGTAACTATTTTATGCATCGATTGATTCTATGAATAGATTTTTGTGTGTGATTTATTTGCATAAGTGAAATATTGTTTTAGTGTTAACTGAACTGTTGATTCCAACGAAAACTTTTTCGCAACACTGGCGCAAATTTAAATATACAACTGTACATTTCTCTGTTGCTTTTATGAACCGTTTATTTGGTGATTGGTCCACAATATTTTGATCATATATCGAAGGTATGTCATTTGAAATGAGATGCACTAAAAGCGAACATTAGCGTACTTTTAAAATAGTATATTTCAGACATGTATTTTTGTTTTCCAATTTTAGAATTTAAAAAAGACTGAATGGAGTCATAACACATACATATAAAGTCGTTACCAAGTAAAAGTTTTGTTATATGTATTAAATGTGATGCCATTCAGTATTTTTTAATGCAAAAGTGGAAAACAAAAAAAAACATGTCTGGTATATTTACAAGCGTTTTATCAATTCTTATCAATATCTTTCAATTTTCTATCCGAGACTGTTGTAAAGCAAATTTTCTAAGTGTTTTCCCTGTAGCAATAAATAATAATTAATTTTACTTAAAGCTCGTACTATTTTTTGCTACGTTTCATGTGACAGTTCTCATTATAAGAAATTAATATAATCGAATTTTTTTGATAGCGTCGCATGAACTTTGAATATTAACGCATTAGGTAACTATAAAATTAAAAATCCATTTCGCTAACTGCAATATTTCCAACCAAAGAATCCAAAATCTCATTTTTATTAACATGTTTTTTCAACAACAAATCGAGTTTAGTAAATGATTCAAAAAATCTATGTTATAACCGTAAATGGTTTTTGAAGTTGTTACCACGTTCTGAATCTCTTTAATAGTATTTCACGATATGATTCAGTGAATGTCACATTAGTTTGTTTCTTCTTGATGTCTCTTAATTGGCTTTCGCTGTAATGTCAAAAACATATTCTAAACATAGCCATGAATTTAAACGATAAATTAGTTTAAAAATGTCTTACAACAAAAAACATTTAATAAAAAGCACAGTTTAAATCAGATACTCGCTCGTCAAATATAAGTGATCGCATCATAGGCTACTTATTTAATAATTCATTGATTAATAGATTAAATTCATTTAATAACACTTTAAGGATATACAGTGAATGTAGTTTTAAACGAATTAGTCGATCGCATCAATCGATCGAATTAATCAAACGAAAATCATATTCACTCGCTTCTAGGAATCGATAACTTTTAATTAAATAATGTTGTTGGAAATTAAATATTTTAACCAAGTTTTATTAAATGTGAAAATTATCGTGTCATTTATATCATTTCTTATTTTAAATTAAACAAACCCGATAATTTTAAATAAAAAAGATGATCAAAAAGTATACACTTTTTGTATAATGCAAACTATTCGCTTGTATTGTATTTCATCGGTACTTGTGAAATCTTATTTATCTAAGAGATAGACGCTTCATAAAATCACAATCTACATGATTCGTTTTTAAAAAAACATTTTAGAAGAAAAACTAACTCATTCTTTACACGACGTGTACAAACAAAATTTTTAACCAAAAAGTCTAAAGAGCCATTAAAAGAAGAGATATTTTCATCAAAAATATATATATATATACCGTAATATACATACGATATTAATATTTAAAATGTAAAATTGAGTAAAGTTATCGATCGGTTTCCGAAAAAAAACTTGAAAACAAAATAACTGAATAACTGTATTTACCCGATACATGCACTAACGGCGATCGAAAAAGAAAATACTTTTCCCATCAAACGAAGTGTTTTTTCTTTAAGGGGTTGACGCTCAAGCGAATGCAAGTTTTCATATTAAAGATCTTTTTTGTTGCTTTTGATTTTAAAATACCATATTTTAATATCTATGTTCTTCCCAATGGATGACATATTTATCAAAAAATAAATAGAAATTTATAGTTTCTTTTGTTTTTTCTACAAACTTATTTAAGTAAATATTACAGCTAAAGAAGAAAGTTTTATTTTTAAATTTTTTGCTTGCTTTGAAAAACGCCAAACTTATAGTATTGGCATCGTCTGCCAAAAATTTTCTTGAGAAAGCTTAGCACTGCTAAGTTGGCAGTAGAAAAATCTTAATTACACAAAAAAATATATTATATTTCGAAAATGAGAATTTAACAGAAAAGTTTATAAATGTTTCGTACCAAAGCGTGAAATTATAGTGCAGATTGTTCTTGTTTTATATCGTAACTCTTAGAAGAAACTAATATGTTGGTGGACACAGTGTTTTGATTGATTAGCAGGGCATTAAAACAACACTACACACTGTTTAACACTTATGACAAGTTTTTTTATTTTTGTCTTTTTAAGTTTACAATTTCTTTTCAATTTTATTGACAGATTTTTTCAAAACGTCAGTGCAGACGTTAAGCTTTAACTTCAATTTTTTACTTCCAAAATTTTCTAGAAATGTCTTTTAGTTTTCAATTTTTAAAAGAACCCATTAATTTTAGAATAACTATTATGATTTTTCTAGTTTAAAAATCTTGTATTTGATCTTAGTCTGTCCAATCGAAACAAAAATAAGCTTTCAAAATAATAGTTTACCATTCTTTTATTTGTTAATAATTTACCAAATCGTTTTCATATAATGTAGTTATTTAAATTCCAGACTTTAAATATTATCCCATAATGGTTTAATTGTAATTCCAAGCCTTTTAAGTAAAATAAGCTCACATAAAATTACATTCGCTCTTGTTTTATACTGATAAATTAATTAAAATTTCTTTACGTTGTGAAGTTTCTCGATTATTTATTTTGATACCGTTAATGTGTTGCGCCAGGAATTCATTTTTTATTGTTAGTATCCTTTTACTACATAAGGATATCCTATCTTTTTGTTATTCCCCTAAAACATTAATTAAGGTTCTTTTATTTATACGGAAAAAAAATATAAGCTCAAATTCGATGCATTAACGTTATAATTCTAGCCACGAGAGGAATTTTTTTGTCAACACTTTTCTCATTAAGTCAGCATTTCTGTCATGTGTTGCACTAACTTTTTTCATAATATTCTTGCAAAAAGCTTATGTTTGGTTCAGGTGATATACTGTCTAAATATTAAAAGTTTTTTTCATTTTGTTTTCCGTTGAAAAATGTATGCCCCACATGGATAAGTTGATTACTAAAACCTTAATGCATTCCGAGGACTTATTGTTTTGTTAAATATTTTATTATATATCTACAATTTAAGCTTTAGGAAAATTCCGGCTTACCTTATTTTGTTGGTAAACCAGTGAATACTTCTATCGTTGTACGTTGTACTGAGTCGTTATTAGGGCTGTGAAAAATCGGTTTTAACCGAACAAGTTTTAAAGGCTAAAACCTCGGTTAAAGTATATGCTTTTAATAAGTCTAAATAATGATTTTAAAAGATAAATATTTTAACCGAATTTTGAGATAACTAACCGACATATAACTTTTTCAATAGATTTTCATTAAAGCACGTTTTAAATTTTTTGTTTTAAATAGTTCATACGTGTTTGTGTTATTACTTTGTTTATTGTTATATTTCTATTGAGATTTTAAAACTTACTATAAAATATTTAATTTTAAAATGAATGGAAATTCAAAATCAAAATGAACAAGTTAACCAGTTTATATCGGAAATGAAAAATGTTTTACTAAAATCCAAACATCGACAACAATTATTCAAAATTCATACTGGTTTACCCCTTCCAACAAAGCATATTATTACGGGATGGGGAATATGGCTTTAGTCGGTAGTTTATTATACTGATAACGTCGAGAATATAAAATCTTTTGTAGAAATATTAAATCGTGAGTCTCAAGCTATAATTAAAGTGAAGAAAATTGTTGGAATCTAAAAGTATTCACGAAAATTTGTTGAAATTAACGAAGTGTCGTGCTGTTTGATTTTAACTATTAAAAGTTTAGAAGCTGAGAGACTTTCAATGAAAGAACAATTAAGTTTGATTACCAGGTTAAAAGATAAAAACTAAAAAACAACAAAACTGCATTAAATGAACTTGAAAATTCATTAGGAAAAAATCCAAATCTAGAAATATTTGCATCAGATTCTAACTCAATCGGACATAAGCTTTTAACGCGTTTTGCTCCTTTAGTGTCTGTCGAAGTTGAGCACTCTTTTTCTATTTGCAAAACTTTTTTACGTGAAAATAGACTCAGTTTTACTCATGAAAACATTGAAATGTATAATATTATTAAATATAATTTTTTAAAAATTTCTAGCCGATTACCGACCGAAATTTACCATTTTTGTGACAGAAATTTCACAGCCCTAATCATTATACAAGTTACATATCATCGCATAATGTATAACATACAGTACTCGAATTAAGCTTTAATTTTTACTGATTTATATGATATCAAAAATCATTTTTTAATGTTATTCTATTAATAATATTTAGTAATTAGATTATAATCCCGTTATTACCGAGCCTTGTTCAGCGAATATCTAGTTGCATCTTTATATTGACTTAAATTTTATAGTAGAGCTTAATGGTGTGTTTTTTTATTTTTTGCAATTTTTTTTATTTTGCGTGTTATTTAATTATTAAACTATAATACCATAATTTAATGCAAATATTTGTATACACTGAGAAATAAATTTATTTTTTAATACTTGTTTTGTGTGTTTCTACAGAATTATTTTTGTTGCTATAAAATTTTTTTTATTAAATATCATAGAATGTTAAATTACCACTTTCTTGCGCTAGCATTTATAAGTAAGTATCGAATGAAACATTTTTTTGAATTATTTTTTTTAATTACAAATAAGCTTGAATTATGTGTTTGTACTGTGAATCCTATTCATCGATGGAAATTTCACTAAATTATATGTATACATAGAGTAGATCGTTACCGGTTTACGGTATGATAATAAATTGGCGGCCATATTATGCTAAAATTTCATTCCTTAAAGTAAAATTTTAAAGCAAACGTTCACTGAAATTAAGTCTTAACTAAATGAATGTTTTGAATTTAATTTAAATTCCGTTTCAAAATGAGTTAAAAATTTCGGTCTTTTTTAATTTTTAAGTTTTTCGTCAGTTATTATTATTAAATCACCAAGAAAGCCCATAACACATTCTCCACCTATTTTATTTTTGAAAGTATTATTTAAGTAAATTATATACAAATTCAGTCTTTTTAATGCTTTTTAATTTCGCTAATCAGGGATAATTCCGGTTATTACCGGTATTAAGCCCAACATTACAGGTAAATAATTTTCTATATCGGCGGTAATAACCGGTTACTATCGGTCTTATAATCGATATCGATTGTCTCTAAGTACAGTATACATAGTATCATCCTATTAATTTGAATAAGAAACCGTTTTAATACTTCAGTTGGCTATCTTTTTACGATAGATAACAAAAGCTTATTTATTGATAATTTACCATTCTTTGTACTAATAGTGTTTCGCTAAATAATTAAAAACAATCGAATACTTCGGTTATTCACTGTCACATCCACTGGTTAAGAAAACCTATTCCATTTGATAGTAACTGCCGAAAGGTCATCATTGACAGCACAGACACATTAGTTTAGTTTCATTGTCACCTAAATTTTATTATGTTTTTGAGCGCGCATTTAACTTTTAGACAAAAACTGATGTTAATAGTTCGAAACCAATTTATTTTATCTGGTTTATTCTCGCTAACTTTCTGTATTCGTTATTCATAGTCGGAAAAAAGAAAAGATCATTGGCCCGAAAGCACTGGATAATCGGAGTGTTGAAGAACCTATTATGTACTTGAATGTTGAATAGTAACTGAAGCTGAAAACAAGAGGCGAATCGATTCCATTGTACGATAAAATAATAAACTAAATCAAAGTAAGGGCTAATTTGTACGTGTTTTTTATTGGTTTAGTGTTTTGTTTCGCCGTGTTATACGTATATGTTTAAATTATTGCTGAATTATCGCGTTTGTTGGCGTACAGTTAAAATAAATTTTCTTTTTTATTGACGAGTAAAAAAATTTTTTGTTGTTGCTTAAATAAAAGAAAAAATATTGAAAGACGCGAACATGAGATATTTTTCTCTGCAATGAAATCGTATGAATGCGATTGTCGTGCGATTAAATTTTCAATTACAAAAAGAAAATATTATAGTTTGCTCTGCGTTGTTGCTGACGAGTAAAAAAAGTTATCAAAATTAAATCAAATAATAGCTTGAACGAAGTTTTCTATAGCAAAATCCTTTCATATAAGGTTTTATAGATCAGTTAAGTGCGAACGAAAGTAATTACAATAGGATTTTGTGATTGAAAATATTTTTATTATATTTCCATGATTTTAATTTTATGTTCACGAAATCACATAAACTGTTTTTTTAAATCATAAGTTTTTGTTTTATAGAAATTTGATTTAGTAGCAATAATATGATTATAGATTTGACCATCGATCAAATGTCCGTCGATCCTTAGGTTTTTTTGCGCATTAGCTGGATTATATCGTATATGTTTAATTCTTATTTTTCGATGATTTTAAACAATATTTGAAAAAAATTAATTAATATCTATTTATGAATAATTTAAAGATCAATATAACCGATAAAAGATTCAGATCCATTTCTTTCAAATATTGACCAAAAATTATTCATTGGAAAAAAACGTGATGAACATTTCAACAATATTTTGATCACAAACATTGAAAAAGTTATCGAATTTAAATTTTTTATTCCCAAACTCTAAGAATCATAAATCATATTCTTTATTATTCTATGAAAATACTCGCAGTCAAAATTAGCATATTGATAGGATTAAACAGTTTTCGCGATAGTCTGATCAAACTAGCAGACGTTTTTCGTGGATTTTAATAAATTAAAATAAAAACTCATTGTTGAAAAAACTTTTATTCATAGACTTAGTTCTTTTTGGTTTTTCTTCAAGTTTTAAAAATTGATACTTTAATCACACGTGTTCTTTGTGCAAAAAAAATCAATGAATTCATTGAATTTTTAATTTATTTATTTAGAGTTTCTTTCAAATCTCTTTTAAACGTTTCAATGGTTACTGTAACAGATTATAGTATTATACAGTTAGTAAATTGAATCTGATTAATGGTGCAATTAAATTAGAGTAAATACTGACTAAAGTATCACATTAGTCGATTAATACTTTAAAGTCGCATATTTTTTTGTTTTATAGTTACTTAAGAACCATTTATTATGCTAAATTTTAAATGAAACTTAAAGCGTGCTTTCCTTAAATTTTTAGCTCACTTTTATAAAAAAAAGTAGAGCTTATGCTTTTGACACTGTCCGTCCGTCTGTCTGTCTGTC
>JAQIXJ010004279.1:0-11100 GCA_034700185.1 Phthiracarus laevigatus | reverse complement strand
AAATTTGTCTTTCAAATACTTTATTTTAACCTAAAAAACACATTAAACTAGTTTAACCGAAGTTTAAACATATAAAATTTTCCGAGCCCTACTAATAACTTAGTATATATATTAATATGATTCAAACTTTTATACATAAAATGAAAAGCATTAATGAAAAAATTGTTTATTAAAGCTTATTATAATCAGTTTTATTTAAATTAAGTGATAATTTTTTAAGTATCAAGTTTTATTTATTCAATTTTATGTTTTTGCAATTAAATTTTGTTTATATAATAAATTATAGTTTAATAAGTATTATAGAAATAAGATATAAATTTATCAAACTTATTATCAATAATTTCCTTTGAAAGATTTTTTTAATTAATATTTGAATGCAAAAGTCAATTAAACTAAAATTTCTCACACTTTTCTTAAACAAAATGTATTTCAACTGAAATGGCAATAATTTGATATACAAATGGCATAATATTGTGATAAGAAGTTAGCTGTAAATGTATCACAATGTTAGCTGTTAACTTATAAATACATGTATAATAGAACACAATGTCTCGAAATAGTCTATAGATTAAATGTTATTGTGTCACATCATTAGAAAAACTCAAGATAATATTATAAACGTTTATAATATGATGTTAGAAGCTGCGGCTATAATTTTGACCAATTATTGAACATTTTTGTACTATTTTCCAAATTCTCTTTTTCAAACAATGGTTTCAGTACTATTATAGCACTAAAATGTAAAGCACAGCTTCATTGGTAAAACTGCTGTATTGGATTAAATTTATGTTATCCAAAAAATATATGTTACTTCGCATCGATATAATTTAATAAATTCCTACAATATTGACTGGCTATGCAAAATATAAGTTATAATGATTTCTTATGATTTTTCTTTCCTTAAATGATTAACCGATAAAACTAGTTCTGGAACTATCTGTCACGTTCTCCTACAATATTAAAATCAGCTAAAATAACTGATTCATCTTAACAACAGATTATTAATAAGTAAAGAGAACAGAATTTGGGGTAAAAAACTGTTTTGTTGTATTATATGATTAATTTAATAATTATTATTTTCTTAAAGTTTATTAAGAATTAAAAGTGCTTTAAAAGCGTTTCGTGTAAAATATTAGTTCTGATAATTTTTTACTTAAAACTTTATTTAAACGTAATTTAATACAATCAATGAAAACTTAAAGTTTATTTGTTGCCACGCGTTCACTTTTTCATATGTTTTCGTTTTTTTGATTAAATATTAAAAAATATAATGAATTTCCAAATGTTTATTATTTAAGTTTTTCAACAATATTTTAATATATTTAGTTTAAAGTTTTTTCTTATTTTAAAAACAAAATTTGTTTAATAATTCAAACATAATTAATATGAAAACACATTTAATATTATTAATAACTGTTTTGGCGTATATTTTATTGGTTGACACGAGACCACAATTGGGTGGTCTATTGGGTACAGTCTCCAGTCAAAAGAAAACATTGCAAGGATTGCCTGCAATCGGCGGAAGTCTAGACTCACTTCCGGGATTAGGAGGAGGCGGTGGAGACGTAGACTCGAATGAAGAGGAAACTAGTAGCAATGATGAAGAGAAAAAAGCGGCAGCACCTGAATCATTAGGAACAGCAGATAAGAAGAAGAAAAAGGGGAAAAATAAGGAAGAAATAGAAGGACCACCAAAAGGAGAAAAGTATTCGAAGGGTGATGTTCCACCAAATATGGGCGAAAGCGATGAAAAATTGATGGCCAGTTTGTGTCCCAAAGACAATGAAGAGTGTCAAGACAAGATCGTAAAAGCATCCCAAGACCACACTGAAGCTCCACGATCGCAGAAAGATAAGGAGAAAGAGGAGGAACAGTTGGATAAGGCGTTGAAGGAAGGAATGGCTGCGGCAGCGAAGGATAATTCGAAAGATAATAGTGGCCAAGAGTTGGGTGGTTACCATTTAGTTCCTCCAACTGAAAAGCCAAAGGATAAGGATAAGGATAAGGATAAGAGTTTGAAAGCGTCAAAACCCTCTGATGAACATAAAGATAAAAGTCTTAAATCAGCGAAACCAGGAAAAGATAAAACACTGAAAGCTGAACAGGTTTTCATTAGTTTTTACTTTAATTTTTCATCTAGTTTTTTGCTTTAATTATTTTTTATACTAATAATATTAGGGATCAGCTGAGGATTCATCACTTAAATCAGCGAAACCAGGAAAAGACAAAACACTTAAAGCTGAAGAGGTTTTCATAAGTTTTTCCATTTATTTTTTATCTAATTTTTTGCTTATATTATTTTTAATGCTAATAATATTAGGGATCAGCTGAGGATGAATCTCTTAAAGCGGCAAAACCAGGAAAAGATAAAAAGGATAAAACATTGAAATCTGAACAGGTTTTTATAATTATTTTAATTTTACTTAAATTTAATATAATTGACAAAACTTTGTAATAAGAATAGGAATTTGAATTAATCATCAATAATAAACTAATAACTAATAATCTGTGAAATTTCTATCTGAATTATAGTCAAAATTAAGTTAAAATATTCTAGAAGGACTCAAATGTTACAGGCTTTTTAGTTTTCATGAATAAATTGAGTAATCAAACTGAATTATAATTAAATACAAGATCTTTTGTAAATAGAAATAGAGTGCTCAGCAAGTCAAACGCCAATATTAAAATAATATTAAATTGTTTAAGCATAAAGGTTTTAAGTTATAAGCTTAACATTTGTTATTAAAACATACGCAATATAGTAAACACGCTCGTAATTTACAACAATGCAAGTGTGATAAACTAAAGTTAATTCCATTCATTTTAAATACCTAAAGCTTGAGACCACAATAATATTAAGGAAGCATAGAGTTTATAAATAACAATAATAAATTGTAATCGGTTTTTTCGGTTTAAATATTTGTTTTTTTAGTACAATTTTTTAAAAATGCGTAAAACTATTTTAACAGAGTTTTAAACATTTAAAACTTGTTTCTTTTCATAGTTAAAATTTACAATTATTTTTCACTAAAAATTCTAAAAATATGTTTTATTTAAAAATTAATTTGTATTGAATTAAGGGATCACATGATGAAACATTGAAAGCATCAAAACCTGCTGATAAGAAAACTAAAGATAAAACATTAAAAGCTGAAGAAGTAATTTATAGATATTTTCAACTAATGTATTATTCTATTCAATTATATTTTGCTAATATAATTATTAGGGCGATGAAGAAGAAAAAACTCTTAAAGCAGAAAATCCAATGTCAATGATGGATGATCATGATAAGAAAAAAGATAAAGATAAACCACTTAAGGTTTAAACTATGTTCATGTTTCAACAATAATAATAATAATAACACGTGTATTTTAAATAATAGGCAAGTAAAGACGATACAAATGAAAAAATATTAAAAGCAACCATTGGTTTAGGCGATGATTCAAAAAAATCAAAAAAGAAATCAAAAGATTCAGATTCCGATAAAATTGTTAAAGTATTATAAAAATAATTATAAATAATTTTTAAAACAATTCAAACTTTTTATTGTATTAAATGAACACAAAAGTCATCACAAGATGAATCAACAGAAAAACATTTGAAATCAGCACAACCACCATCGAGTAAGAAAAAGAAAGACAGTGATGAAGATAAAATGGTTAAGGTATTAAGAATACATAGTAAAACAATTAAATATTAAGTGTTTAAATGAAAGGTCGCTATGGATCCGGATCCGGAAACATCCAAAAAAGGAAAAAAGGGTAAAAAAGATGAAAATGATGAAAATAAAGAATTAAAGGTATTTTTTTAATCAACAATATTTGACTTGTTATCACGTTTTTTATTTATGTTTTTTATTTTAATGTGAATTACAATTAAATGAATTAAAAGGCGTCGCAAGAAGATGATAAACATGGAAGTGATAAGCATTTAAAATCAGCGCAACCACCGAAAAAAATTGTTGACGAAGATGAAGATCAAAGCGTAAAAGTAAGAATAATTTAATTCCAAAACAAAATAATATAATTTGTGGCATAAGGTTTTTGATAACTTATATGAATATAGGCGTCAGGCGATGACTTCAATAAAGGCGATAAAAAGAAAGGAAAAGATAATGATGAAGATAGACATATGGAAGAATCGTACGATAAACATATGATGGCAAGTGCAGCATCATTTGGACAATCGCCGATGTCGTCGGATAAAAAGAAAAAGAAATCCGATTCTGAAGAAGATGAGGATAAAAGTGTTAAGGTATTTCAAAGGAACTGTCTGTTCGTTTGGTTTATATAAAAAGCATTAATTAATCATAAATTGTTTAAATATAGGAAGAAAATCCAGACGAAGACGAAAAGGTTTTTATTCATTTAAACATATTTTTAATAAAAATTTTTTAACGTATTTTTTATCGAAAAAAATTTAAGTCAAAAAAAGGAAAAGACAAAAAGGATAAGATATTAAAAGCGGCAAAACCGCCGAAAGACGATCATAAAGATAAAAAATTGAAAGCAGCCAAACCACCACAAACGACACCCGCTGAAGAAGTAGACGTTGGAACTGCGCCATCGTTTTAATTAGAAATTATTTAAATTGTTTATTTAATTAATAAATTTTTTTTCTGTACATTTTTTTCCATTAAAAAAAGCATTTTTAGTTAACAAATACATACAACAATGAATTGGGTTAAACAAACGTGACTTTGAATTGTTTATTATTCTGTGGTATGGAAGCATTCACTGTATTTAATGCTTGTAACGCTAATCGATTTGTAAGACGCGAACGTGATGTTGAATCCATATATTGTTGATTATGCGTTGAATTAATATAACGGCGATATTTCTTACATTCTTCGTGTTCTTTTGCTTCTTGTCTCATATATTTAATCATCATTAATCCAATACCAAACGCATAAAATGTTAATACAACTATTATATACATTAGCGCACTCTTTTGGCCTAAAATTAAATTAATATTCACGACAAGTGTTAAATAATTATTAAAGGATTTTAATACAATTATTACTTACTTTCACTGTTTGCGATTATATCGTCATCACTATT
Organism: Phthiracarus laevigatus; assembly: GCA_034700185.1. NCBI lineage: Eukaryota > Metazoa > Arthropoda > Arachnida > Sarcoptiformes > Phthiracaridae > Phthiracarus > Phthiracarus laevigatus. The sequence continues at coordinate 6,040 of JAQIXJ010004279.1, read as the reverse complement.
ATTATTATTGTTGTGATTGTTGTCATGCATTGAATAATTGTTGTGATTCATTATAATATTTGTTAAGTTTTTACTGACTATTAATATATAATTTGCAATCAATTTTGTTATATTATTACAAGAATCGGAATTGTTTTTTGTTAAATGAAAATGTGAATGAATTTGCGATGCAATCAATTCTTCACTTGTTTGTAAAACACTTTCCGTTATATTTTCTAATATATCCATTGAATCTAAAAATTATAGACAATTCAATTATACTTTCAATAAAAATATAAACTTTTTGAATTTAATATAAAATTGTAATTATTTATGAATTTTAATACTTAATTATTGCTGCAAATATGAATTGAAACATAAATATAGTATAATATTAAATAAATCAATGAATTAAGTTATATATTAAATAAATCATATCACTTTCTCCTTATTTCTACTATTAATTAAATGTATTATTTAATTTTAAAAAATTTCGTTACATTTTATTTGCATATTTTAATAAAAACTTTAAATGAAATGTTATTTAACTTACTTTTAATAATAATATGTTTAATAATTAATAAATTTAAACAATATATTTGATGAAAGAGAGAGCGCGACAACACTAATAGTAAAGTAAACGTGAAATAAAGATAAATACGAAATAAAAAGATGTGAATCATAGCAACCATCATATCCAATGTTTCCATGACAACAAATCCATATGCTCTTTGCACACACTTTCCATTATTAGTTTTATATAATGTAATAATAACTATATATGAAATACCTTTTAATCTTTTAATATTTTACAACTGGTTTATTAGAAAACATCGAAATTTCTATTATAATTTGAAATAAATAATTTTACTAATCTTTTGCTTTATTTTAAAACAATTCTAAAATCTTATTAACTTTTTATCGATTTTTAGTATTTTTTGTATTTAAAGGAATTTAACTGTAAAGACGTCAGTTTTACTAAATGTAAATAGCATTTCATTTAATATGAGAAAAATTGTAACAAATTCTTTATTAGTTAACAAATTTATTAGTTATTACTAATTAAAAATTAGTCATAATTAAAAAAAGAGTGAGACACACATATGAGGCATATTTAATCATATTTAGTCAATACAGTATTAATGAATAATAAATTTGAGTGGAAAAGATATCTAATTAAGTTAGTGGAGTCACTGAAAGTGGAGTCAGGGAAAATGGAAAGTTTGAAAATTAAGAGTGAATTAAATACAGTGTACAAATCAGAGATCGAGGAGGTAAGAGTTATTACGTAACAGAGATACAGCAGGAGAATATAATATCGTATGAGAGTGAAAATGAGTTTATCGCAGTCGCGGAGCCAACAAGTAATGCGCTTATGTAGAAAAATAACGCGCTCAGTGGCATAAAAACTCTCACGTTCTCGATCACTGGTACAGACAGACTCATGGACACACGGACATATCAAATGATATAATGGTAAATTTGCAATATGCCATAAAAATGACATAAACATTTAAATACTGTCACAGATTTTAAACATGTTTTCATAACTATTATAACTCTACGATTATTGAATCAATATGTGGTATGTTTGATCCGTTTATAACATAAAAATACGTTTAAATGATTACAATAATTAAAGTAAGTTTTCTTAAAACACGTGAACTCATATTTCAAACATTTATATTTTAAATTATTTATATTGTTTCGAATACTAAATGATTGCTATGCACGTGACAACGTATTATTAATAATCTTCTTTTATATATTTAATTACATAAACACTTTTTTGTAAGTACATTCTAGATAAACGGCAATAGATATGATTACTCAGAAAAATTATAGCGATTAAAATGAGGAACTCGGTAAAAATAGAGAAATTTTTAAATAAGTCATTTTAATGGAGGTTAAGTTAGATTAAAAATACGAAAGTACATCTCCATACAAGTAATTGGAGTTTGTTTCGCAAAATATGGGCATATCGTTTGTGCCACCGATGACAACTTTCAAAGAGCAGGAGATGAAGCTGTAATATGACGCTATAAATCTTATTTTATAGTCATTCTCTGATTTTATTTTAAATTATTAAACAATTATAATTTGTTTTTCATATAATAGTTGAAAGTATATGTTTAAATTTATTAAGAGTTTTAACTAAACATTACAAAACAAGTCACACCTAAACTGATAATATTTTATTATTTTATTTTTAAACAATGAAACTTAAGAGCAAAAATAGAAAAATGAGAAATGTCTGATATTAACTATAAGTCCTTTTATACATAGTTTCTTTAAAATACTATAATTTAGCATAAATATTTTATTTATTTAATCTATGTGTCTGTTAACAATAGACTTAATTTAACATTGATTTGACTGTAAAATTATTTTTAAAAACTTTATTTCATTTTATTACTTAAAGCAATTTTTAATACAAATCACAAATAAATATAAAAATTATCTAAAGATAAAAGATCCCGCGAAAAAGATAACAGAGTTAATGTTATTCAAAAACGTTATATGCGTTTTTATTTGTTTATGAACGACTTCTCACTATAATGTTAATATACATTATAGTTTTTAATTTAATTTATATTTTATTTATTTCAATTGTTTACTGCAAATAACTATTACTTATTTATAAACATAAAATATTATTATATAATGGATAAATTTATATTAATTTAATTTTTAACTAATTATAGTTATTTAATAATAAACAATATTAACTTAACATAACTGTAATACGATTAAAGGTTATAATCATTTATAATAATTTATTCAAATAAACAATTACATTCATACATAACTAAAAATGAATTTAATTCTACATTATTAAACTATTATTATATAAAACAGCAAATCTTTATCTTTTTATCTAAAAAAACATTTTGATTGAACAGATGTCTAGTCTAGTCTTAGTCTAGTCTATTACTTTTTCTTTCCCCACGACGACGACGAAGAAGATGCCATATAAGTGCCACCGCCTGGACTTTTAGCCACATGAACAGCTGTATGACCATTGGCTGTTATTACTGCACGTGAAAACGTTTTATCATCTGCAACCACGTGATCACCGAGTACTGGACCAGTTATAATTGGTTTTAATGGTTTCATTGGTTTCATAGGTTTTCCAAACTCGAGAGGTTCAAACCATTCAAATTGTTGACTTGGTTTTATTATTAGTAATAATAATATGAGGATAAACACGTGATTTAATAATAACCACATATTATTGTTGCGTTGTTTACTCAAACTTCAAACCTTTAATCTATTTGTAAACAAATCATAATTAATAAAACAATTCATTTTATTCGTAAGTTTTTTGTGATTTTTATTATAAATTATTATATTCATGTCTTATTGAATGATTTCTTGAAAAATACATTTATAAGTCTTATTGTTTGCTAATGACTAATGTCTTAATTTATATTCAATACAGTAAATTCTATTCTATAGTTGAGTTTGTTGATTCTAAATCTAATGAAAGAGCTGAACAAATAGAAAAAACTAATACTTATTAAATCAAAAAAGTGTTTATCATAATATTTAATCTAAAAAGCACTTCTTTTTGAAAGCAGCGATAATGGATGTGATAATGTATGGTAAGCTTATTCAACAAAATAGAATGATTTTTAAACACGCATTAATAAATAAAATTTGTTCATTTAATAATTAATTGATTTTACTTTTAAAATTACTTACTTTTCCTTATAATCGTTATTTTAAAAATAATCACAAATATTTTTAAAAAAATTTAATTCCAATTATAACTAATAAACGATATTAAAATGTCTACTAAATAACAAATGTAATTCAATCGGAATTGAATTCCCATATGGATATAGTTTGGTAGTGAAAAATTGCTTTTATAACTTTTGATTTTTTATGCCTCAATAATGACGAATAAATTAATTGCGTTAATAATTTCAATAAACATCGAAAATAACACGTTTATCTAATAATAAAAGTTTTGTTTCTCAGAAAATTACAATTATATTGATTACTAAAACAAGTTAATTATCCGAATAAATCATAGATTTCTGTTTCCCTATTATGACTAATCAAAGCGAGTCATTAATTATGTTAATTTGATATTTAATATTTTTTTCGATCCCTGACTGACACGTGTACACTTAAGTTAAAGATATTTTTCGCTATTTTATAGCAATCGCTAAAATACCAACATTATTTTATATTTTCAGCGTCATAATCATATCACATTTTAACCGTTTTGTAACTTTATTTAAGAATCACATACATTACAATCAAAATAAAATTAAAACATTATAAACAAAATTTTTACTATATATTTAAAAATATACATTTATAAGAGATTTTACAGAAAATAACTAAACATTAAGAAAAAATAGTTAAATAAATTAAATAACTAAACGGGAACAACAGCTGGTTTATTAGCAGGCGGATTGTTTCTTGTGGCATTACCATCAGCTTTAGCCAATGAATTGGCCGAAGAATTACTGAATGCCTTCGACGATGAATTAGCCAGACCCTTGTTATCAGCTTTCGAACCAGCTTTAGCCACTGATCCAGAACCAGATTCTGCGCTTGCATTGGCTTGGGAGTCACGGTCTGCATCTGCGGTTGAATCAGCTTGAGATTTCACTTCATCGCTACTTTCTTCCGGTGTCTTAGGACTGGCTGGCGCTGTATATACATATGCAACCAGTGTTAGTGAGAAAACAAAAACGATCGTGATTTTATTCATTCTATTGTAATATATGGTGAAATATATTTGAATAGTAATCAAAACGATAGTCAAATCTGGAATAAACTTATTCACTTTGTTGGCACTTTTTCATTTAATTAATTAATTATTAAAATTAATTTACGTTTAACTGTTACGTAAACTCTATTTAATTGGTTGTTATTAAGTTTAATTAACACAAATTGTATATATGTTATGCGAAAAGTTTAAAATTAATGCAAAGATGTTAACGGTTTGGCTTATACAGACCAATCGATATCTCTTAAGTTTTATTTAGTTTCCCATGATTGACAATAATTTTTATCCATGTTTATACAGGGTTTTTATATTGAAAGTAGCATTTTGCAGAATGAGAGTAGCATCGTAACAGGTTTGATGCTGTCTTCCAACTTGAAAGTAGCATTTTGTGTTTTCAAAGTAGCCTCAGTATGGTCATTCAAAATGTTTGTTTCATTGCAATACTCATATGCATAGCGGAAATAAAATAACACAACTCGTTAGGTTTTGATAATGCTAAACGCTATGCATATGAGTATTGTAGTGAAAAACATTTGACTGACCATTGATGTGCTACTTTGAAAACACAAAATGCTACTCTCAATTTGGAAGAAAGCATCAAACCTGTTACGATGCTACTCTCATTCTGCAAAATGCTACTTTCAATATAAAAACCCTGTAAATGTAAATTAAATCAAAAAATACTCATAAAATAGTGCAAAACGTTCTTAAAATAATATAAGGCTATTATTTTTATTTTAAGTTTTTTATAATAATCGAATTAAAATTCTCAAAAGTTATCAAAATTTATATAAAAGTTTACTTAATATTATTTCTCAAAAAACATTTTAAATTAGATAAACAGAATAAATAGTTTTATTTAAATCTAACTAAAATCTAACAAAAGTACAGTATAGAAAATATATAATTAACTACAGTAAAGAAATACAGAATTTAATGTGTTTTTATGAAAACTTTATTTCTATTTACATGAAATCTGCTGAATTTAATATAAGTTTTATTTTGATATTATTGTCAAATATTATTAATCAAACTATTCATCACTAATTATTTCATAGCAATCTGACTTCAAATGTTAAAACTGCCACTACTTTAAATAAATTGTATAATCCTTACTTTGTTTTTAAATAATTTCTGAAAGTATGACATGGTATACACATTTTTTATCTGACTTTGCAAATTTGTCAGATATATGGATTTGGGTATGTCCGTCTGTCTGTCTGTCTGTCTGTCCGTCTGTCCGTCTGTCCGTCTGTCCGTCCGTGCACACTCTTACTCTAATAAAAGGATTTTGATCTTTACTCTAATAAAGGG
>JAQIXJ010004278.1:0-11101 GCA_034700185.1 Phthiracarus laevigatus | reverse complement strand
AGCAAAGAGCAAAGAGCAAAGAGCAAAGAGCAAAGAGCAAAGAGCAAAGAGCAAAGAGCAAAGAGCAAAGAGCAAAGCAAAGCAAAGCAAAGAGCAAAGCAAAGCAAAGAGCAAAGCAAAGAGCAAAGTAAAGAACAAAGCAAAGAGCAAAGCAAAGAGCAAAACAAAGAGCAAAGCAAGTTTTTTAAATTTTATAGTTACAATTCTTAATAATTATTTTTAATTACTCAATTACCCAATCACATATGTATGTATTTACGACGATCAGTCATGTTCGAACGCCGGCGTTTAAGTAAAATCAATTGTTCTCGTTCTAAAATAGTTTGCAACGAAGGTTCAGTAATCTCAACAAGCAAACCTATAACTAATACCTACAAGTATTATACAATAATAAGTTTCTGCTAAATCATAAAGATTAAGTATCTTCTAGCCAACTGAACAACAAAGATATTAATTAAAGAAAAAAAGCAAGAAATGAGCGTTAAGATTTGGACAAATAAAGATTTGCGACTACGGCTCTGTAGCTTCACGAAAAAAATCTAATATTCATGATTAATAAAATTATCAACAAAGATATCAATTCTAAGTTTATTTATGAAAAGTTCTGGATTATTAACATTTCTGGTAATATGTATGTGGACAATCTATGGGTTCGCGCGTACTTAATTCACAAGATAATAAGCAATTAATCTAATTTGGTGTCTGATTAATTATATTTTTCAGCCGACAAGCTGAATTTCCTCCATAATAAATGGGAGTTGATAAGGCTATAAATCTTTTACGAAATTCGATAAAAACTCAAGGTTATGAAAGTCAGTAGTATAAAATAGATAAATGTCTAATTCCTTTTGACACACAAAGGTTTACGCGACCTACTGTTTATTTAAGAAGTTAAGATAACTTTAACGCGATGAAATCCGTCATACACGCTCAAAAAAACTCCAATTTTTATATACGGACACTAACATGGAACTATTTTAGAAATTAAAAGAAGTATTAAATAATAAATCCTCAATGGGAAAGCCAGGATACAATTTCGCGCTTCCTATCCTAAATTTACTTAATCGCTCGATCACAAAAAATGTTATTTCTTAATTTAAGTTCCTCTACAACAAAATCAGTTGTTCACAATGCGCTATAGTGTGAAACTACTTAATAGCAGATTCTTATCTTTTTATTTCGCTATCGCTGTCTAAGGAATTTTAGCAATATCTGCGACTTTGGGTTCATCTATTTTACACTTTTTATTTTTTAGTTTTATTTTCTGAAAAATTAGATACACTTTCAAGTTCAGTAATATTTTAGGTACTGTTCAACAAACTTAATAATATCTCAGTATCGTTAAAATCAGTGAGGAGGGATATAAGTTTAATGTCTGAAATACTGACATAATTGTCCTAATTAATTCAATGACCTTTTCAGGAATAAATTTACTCTGTTTTTCAGTACTCTCGGACTCATCTGTTACTTTACAATGTTTTAATAATTGTTTATAATTATCTTATTTCTAATTAATCTATCTTATATTTATATCGTGCTTTAGAATTGTGAGTTCTTAATGAACAAAAGGAATTGTTACGGAATAACGTTTAGGATATCTTAAAATTAAATCCAGTTCAAAAAAACTTACAGACAGCTTTTATCTGTGGTTTTGTATTTAATGGTTTGCGTATTGTCAGTACATTTAAAGTTAATTTCGTTATAATTTTTACGTATATAAAAAGTACAATTTAATATTGTTTCACTTGATATGTATAAAGCAACAACAGAGGTTTCAAAAGAATCCCAATCAATGACCGGGTTAGTGTCTTTTATTTCAAGCATATAGTGATTTAAGTTTAATTGTTGACTTTTAGTGGATTATCGATTACGACTGAGTTATGGGTTTGTAAATCTTAGGATTAAATATAATTCGAAAGCGTTCGGAGATATCTAATCAATAGATGTTCTGTCGATCGAGCACTTAAATGTATAAGTTCTCGATTCATTGATAATTTAGGTGTATAAATAACAAGATCTGTTACTTTTGGAAATTTTATCGAAAGCGCTTTCAATGTAGAAAAGCCCATTATCTTTGACTTTTATTTCCAATATTCTGAATGTCAAATATTTTTTATAAGGTGTTTAAGAATTTAATGTAATTTATAGACAACAATTCAACTCTCAGCCGGTAAAGTAATTGTACAAAACATAAAAATTGTAATATCTGTTCAAATGTTCCTAAACAATATAAATGGGTTGTAAAGTTTGAAACTATTGGAGTGTAATTTATTTGTATAATAATTAAATGATTAGCAAAAAAGCAGGTGCATTTGCTAGCTATTTCTCGAACTGCAATTTCAAATGAAGTGCACAGAAAGAAACTACGATTATTGGTCAAATAAACGTTTTAAATAACTCTCGATATAATTTTGAAACTTGGAATTGAAAATTAATTTTAAACTCAATAGAATAAGTATAGACAATAGGCTAACAAAGCTAATATCAATTTCGCGCAATTAAAAAATTGCATATAACTTTCAATTTTCGTTTATTTTTGATGTTTTTCGAAGACGGAGCCGCTGTTTTCGAACTCGGGTGATAAAGTTCGCTCGGTAAATGACAGATGAGCAACCGTGTTTTCTTAAAATGTATACGATATAGCTTTGTTGTCTCATTGCTGATCCCAAATTTTAACTAACAAACGGTTTGTAACAAGTTTTTCAGTAGTTGGTGTTGTAAGCTCAAATTTTAGTTAGATCGTTACAGGTTTAGTGAAATGTTTTTTAAAACCCAATAGATGTGAAGGTTCGCCTGTACATAAAATAAGGCTAGTATTTTAAAGAGCTGATATATGACTACGGTTTTTTGTTTCCAGAGAGTTTTAAGTTCTCTGGACCCCAGAATTTTACGGTTTTGCTACGATAGACATTAGCTTTAAATTTTCTTACGGTTCCAGCGCTTGTTAATCGTATTGAAGGTTGAAATCGTTTTGAATTTTATATCGGTAAACTAGCTGCTGAATTCTTGAAGGATAACAGCTTTTGAATAGTTTTGGCTTTTATTTTCAAGTTCCTAGTCGTCGGTGCCAATTGTAAGGCTAAATAATTTTCGTTAGATTTATTTTGTTTCCAATTTTAGTTTTTCGGGCGCAATTGGGCCAGGCTTCTAACAACAAAGTTAATTTGAGTCCAATGTGACGAGAATTTAGAATTTTAGATTATAAATTAGAATAGAGACTTTCTGTTAAATGCTGAATGAAGATTTATTAATGAGAATAAATAAAATAAATACAAAAAGATTTCGAACTGGAAACATTAAAGGGAGTTAAGTAAGATGTGATCTTAACTGAGAGTTAGTTGTTGAGTTCTAACTTGAATAACTTTGGGCGGTAACAGATTTTTAGAGTTACCACAACCTTCTCATCAAACATATTTTATAAGCATTACGCATTTTTTATGAAAGAGCAAAGATTATAGCCTTTTTTTAACGATTAAATCGTGAGTATGGGGCAGCGGTCTTACCAATACGATAACTAATTCAATGCTATTTTAGACATGCTCGTAAAACCCATACAATCCAACCCATACAATCGATTAGGCAATCGATAGGCTCGAGAAATCTCTTAAATGCTATTGAACTCAGAATTCAATCAATAGTTTATACAGTCTGAAATTTTAGTCTTTCAATATTAAATATTAAATTATTACCATTTTCGTCAAACCAACAGTATTTTTATTTTTACCATAATAGTGATTAGTTTTATTTTAAGATTTTTTTATTATGTGAACAATCTTTTATTATGAACAACAGAGCGTTATTTAATATAAAATAACAATAAGACATTAAATAATTTTCTTTTTCTTGATTTTAATTCATTATTTATTATGTGCTTAAAACTTTTTTTTTTGTTTTTTTCATGTTTAATTTAATTTTATTGTTAATTGAAATGTATTAGCATATATCAGGTTTTTAGTTTAATTCAAATTAAGGTGCTTTGAGCTGTCCTCGTTGTTGTAAAAAAGTTTAAAATTTCTTTTCCACAATTTTTGTAAAAGTTTAAAAAGATTTTTTTGCTCACGCTATTTGATTTGAATTAACTTATTATTGAAATTAATTTACGCTTAATTTTGAATCTTGGTTTGGATAAGTTAGGATTAGTCTGGATAAGTTAGGATAATTCTGGAAATATCTTGATAAGTTACGAAAAGTCTGAAAAAGTCTGGATAAGTTAGGTTTAGTCTGGAAAAGTCTGGATAAGTTAGAATAAATCTGAAAAAGTTTGGATAAGTTTTGATTAGTCTGGAAAAGTCTGTATAAGTCTTGATAAGTCTGGATAAGTCTGGAGAAGTTAGGATAGTTATGGATGGTTTTTGGCTACTCTCATGAGCCTGTACAGATAAAAATAATAAATCATATGCTACTAACTAGGAATATTACTTTAAAAATTTTTTTAAAAACATTTCTTAAACAATCGGGCCAACACAAAACAACTTGAAAAACTAAGCTTCATGCTAATATTTAAATTAATTTTCGAAAACAGCAACGCATTACTGTGGATAAACACGTACAAAAAAATCGTTGATTATAAGCGATTGTTTTCATCGATAGGTATGTTATAACTTATAAGCATTAATATTATTGGGTAATAATATTATAAGCGTAAATGCTTAGATTAATTAATTACATACAAGAGAAGGCATTAGGAAACCGATTTTCAGGGACTAAAATCTGGTTAAAATGGGAGGCAACCGGTATTAAAAATGTACCAAAATCGGGAAAAGAATCAGGGAATTAAAATTTATTTTTAATGCGATCAAAAAATAATGCCTATGACTAATATATTCATTACTTTATACTTACAATAATTGTTAATTAGTCATAATGCCTATGACTAATATTTGCTTTGCTTAATATTTCAATATAATATCTCGTTCAATGCTTCAGTCAATATCAACAAACATTCCATGGCTTCGCGGATAGTACATTCAAATGTCATCGCTTTGTTGGATGATGGCATACATCTAAAACTTTCTTTGGGATGGACGAACAACGCAAAGAAGTTTATTACAGGTTTAAAGTTTTTAAGTTTAATTTCTTTTTCACCAATTCGGAAGTTTCCCTCAACTAAGTTGAATGTCTCAGCTCAACAATACCAAACATATGCTTCAGTTTCCATTACTACATGTGACAACAAATTATTTATTATACATCCGCTTCCAAACTTATACGATTTAACGAAGTATCAAAGAGATTAATTTCGCATCAAATCCGATGTCTCGAGTTCCAACTGTGATGCTGCGGTAGAGGAAGTGGTGTATACAAGTACTTCTGGAACCAACGATTCTTCTCCTTAGGCAAATTCATGTAAGGATGGTTATGCACAGTATCTGGTAGTTGGGTTCCCGGTTTCCGCACGCGATTTTCGTCAATTTCATACGTTCAATTTCTTCAAGAATCTGATACAATTCGTGTAATTCCTAAAAAATTATTACTTCAATGACAGTTCAGTAACACAAAAGCGTTCGAATTCTACACTTGCGATACTCATAAAATGGTTCTTTTACTATACTTCAAAATTGATATACAGATGTAGAAAGTATGCGTTAAAGCATCAGTTCTTCTGTCGACTACTCTACTGGAAGTTCAATTACATTAAGATTTACCGGCGTGATCCTAACTATATAATTATTCAATACGTCTTACAATTACTTGCGTCAATGGAATGGTATCCAACTGGATTTGGCTAAACAATTATTGAACTCAGTTCTCTATTGCGATATGATAGAGTCCAACATCATATCTCTGGTGGAGGAAATGTATTGTATGTGAACTCCCGTCACATCACTAGTCAATTTTAATTTAATACTATTTACTAGATTTTTCTAATTACTCATAATTACTTGATGTTCAATAATTAGTTCATTAGTAATAATGCCTATGACTAATATATTCATTACTTTATACTTACAATAATTGTTAAATAGTCATAATGCCTATAACTAATATTTGCTTTGCTTAATATTTCAATATAACTTATTAGTTTATGTTTAATACATCAGTATGTTTTCTTCTTCTGAAGTATACACTTCAAAATTATAATACCGCTATTGTTATTTATTGTAAAGTAACTCATTGTATGATAAATCATTAAACACTTTTCGTTCTTATTTCCAATCGTTATTATATACTGTAGTATTTCCTATGTTTAACATGCAATTCACTTTTATGGTAATCGAGGTACACTTATGTTTCTGTGGTACCATTCATCCTCTTCAGTAGTGCTAAATATTATTAGTCTTCAGCACCGCTATGTGTCACGCTTTAACGCGTAACCTATATCGGCACTACTACTACTAATTGTCATTAGCCTACAACGTTCGACTTATTACTACGAGTCAAATACATTACACCTATTGCTCACAAAATATTTATTAAACTATCAAAACCCGTAAAGCTATGTCTTAAGTAAGCGTTCATCATTAGAATTGAAATACCTTTGAAACTATATTTCCAGAAATAAAACAAAAAACCCATATTCTCCTATTTTAAATTATTATAACAAGTACTTAAGAAGCCTATTGTTCTGTATTTTGAAAATTCTTGTTAAATATACCCACATCCGGAACTTTTCCGAATTAATGTACAAATCCGGGAATTTTCCTTAAAACCATCAAAACCCGGAATAACCGGGAAAATAGAACAACTATTAAATAAATCAGCATAATGAATAGAAGTTAACATATTAATCTCCCGGTTATTTGTTAGAAGAAAAAAAGTGGATTTACCAGGAAATTCATTTCTCTAATTATCATTAAAAGAATAAATTTAAAAGTGATATGTTTTAGACATTAATAATGTCTTTTATTTGTATAATCGTTACGATGCAACACACATAACTACTGTTTCTTCTAGAATGTCTTAAGCCAAATTAATTGAAATCACTTTTATTTGCCAGAGAGCATTAGACAATAAGTATAGCAAAATAAATTTCGGTGGAAGGTGTAAAGGAGGTCGATGGAAAGACTTGAAAGTTTTTATGTCAAACTACATTAAAACTTTCGAAACTTATAACATCCGATTAAAAGGGGTAATAGATGTGGGGAAATTTTAGAAATTAATTTATAATTTAGGAAAACATAATTCCAATAACTGGGATCATAGGTGATCGTGAAGGGGGTTAAACAAAAAAGGGGACAACAAATTAAAAACATAATGACAATTGAGTTTTGGGGTGGGAATTAATCCAAATAAGTTGTGATAATTAATATCTTTTATTTAATGAAAAGTTTGAAAAAATATTTAGAAGAGTGACAAAAGTTTGTGGGGGTTTATGGTTTGAAAATTCATTTTTATCCAATCTCCAAAGCCCAATAATCCGAGTAGGGTTGCAAACTTTTCATTCTAAAGAGATCTTGTACTTAAACTAACTTGTATCCTTATAGCCTCATCCATTACAGAAATAAAAATTATTTTCTACAGGGGGACTTTATATGGTTTATAATGAATTATAAGAGACCAATGGCAATTTATGTACTTTATTTGGATCATAAATTATAAATAAACTAGACTAGAAAATCGATATTCACTTCAGGATAAGTTTCCCGGCAGATTTGAATGCACTCGAAAAGACAAGACCAACCAATGGTCTCTTGTAATTTATTATAATCCATATAAAGTCCTCGTTTTGAAAATATTTTTATGGCATATTGAAAACTTGCTATTATATGATCGATATGTCCGTGTGTCCTTCTGTGTGTCTGTCCCCTCTCGCTGCTGATCCTTATAAAATCATATAGAATATAAATACAATCCCTCATTCAATATGCCATCATATGTGTGTTCAACTCTTGTTTATTTCTGTAAAGGTTAGGATTATGCGGGTGCAAGTCAGTTTATTCCTAATATCTCTTTAATCACATAAGTTTGGTATTGTAATCGGATGTTTGTGCTTAGGAGAATGCATTTAAACGAATTTTCAAAACATTTAGCCCCAAAAACTTTTGCCACCCATTCTAAAAATTTTTTCAAACCTTTTATTATTTTAATGTACGATATTAATAGTATCAACTATTTTAGAGGGATTTTTACCTATAAACCACCATCCGTTGAATATATCTTATTAAGCTTGTTGAATTGTTTTTAAGCTTCTAGTATTTTGCCTTTCTGTCTGTTTGACACATTTTTTAAACCATCTATGACATCATTTTTGGAATCTAAATTTCTTAAATTACAAAATAATTTTTCAAAAGTAGCCACTCTTCTCTTATCGAAAAATTTTCAGGAGTTAAGGTTAAGAGTTAAACAAAATTCTTAATTTATGACTTTTTAATGTTTCCGATGCAGCTAATTATTATGTACATAAAGTACTACTTTGTTGGCTCCGCGATTGCGTAATGCTCGTTCTCTCTATCTCTCTCACAAGCATATTATAAGATGTTAGGCGCAGTTTAACTTCGTCCTGACTACTGTAATCAACGAGAAAGAGCATTCGTTTTATATTTACTATATTAGTTACATAATCATTGTAACTATTCATTTTCAAAAGGCTATAAATAGCAATGATTTCGCTACCATTCCTATCAATGTATATAAATATTAAGCATAGTGGAATACAGGGGTGTGGCTTTGTAGAGCATTCATACGCATTAATAGGAGCGGTAGCTAGATAGATTGCTCATTGATAGATAGACGCCTAAAATTAAAGCAATTGTTCATTCCGTTGTTGTCAAAAAGTTGGAAAAACTTAAAACGGGAAATCCATCTCCGAACATATCTCGACTCCTCTCAATATCATAAACAATGGCACTTTTTGGCCATAGCCATATTGGTTTCCGATCAATTCATTGCAGTCAATGTTTGAAATCATATGACATTTACTAAAGAGACAAACAGACAAAGCTTCTCATGAAATGTTAATCAAGAGAGCAAAAATGTGTTTTGATTAAAGAGATTTGATGTGTGATATTTGCAATCATAATGATTTGATTGAGCTGTTTTTTCTTTCATTTTAATCAAAAATGACGTTAACAATAAGTATAGGTTATCGCAACGCGATTAATGGTACGTGAATTAGTAAATCTTGTGACGAGAAAAAAAATGTAGTTCGTGGACTGCTACTCGATTAAAAACTTAATTACTTGAACGCGTTCAATTCGAATAATTGAAAACACTACAGACTATTTTTGATTTTTAATTATAAAGTTTTAGAACAAAGAATAGTGCTTACTCGCACTGAATCATCATAATTTAGAAATTAAATGTAATATTTTAATAGAGATTTATAAATTTTGAAAATAATTTTCGGAACGAAATAAATAATACAAAATCAGATTTTATCAAAAGGTTTTGAGAATGTTAAGGCAGTACACGATTTTACTAAAACGATAAATAGTTGATACAAATAATATTTTCAATAAAAAGGTGAATGCTATTTGATAAATGCTAATAACGGATTTATTAAATTTAATAAAATTTTAATGGAATTTAATAACATTTTAATAGAATTATTTATTAAAGCTTTACTCAATTTTATTTAAAAGAACATTAAGAACATTGTAATATATACTTACAAAGGAAAAACTTAAACAAATTTAACAATTTTAAAAATATGCAAATCAGTTAGTAAAACTAATTTTGCCAAATTAGTTGATACGAATATCAGCACAATTACGGAACACCTGAACAGTTCGAGGATCAACCCAGCAATTTTTCCAGCCTGCAAAAACAATAACATTATTTAACATTGAATACTCTACTTATGTAAATATATCGCAATTACCTGCAGGGCCAGGATAAGCTGTTCTATAGGTCCATCGCAAAGTACAACGATCACACTTCACACCTGCTGGCAGTTGGACTTTAGCGGTGTTTACGTCCGGCTGGTCGTCGTTCGGCATCGCTACACAAACTTTTGTTCCATCGACAACGGGAGTGTTGGCACTGATAACTTTAAGCTTTTGGAAACAACCGTCGGATTCGGTGGCGGAAGAGCACAATTCAAAATACTCATATCCCCAATGCCACGCACCTTTATCGGAAACAATATCGATGACCTGTACAATAACCAAGCAAATCAATATGTATACGCCACGAAAAAGTATTTTTTAGAAACGTTAACTCACCGAACCAGAAGTGTAATTGGCGACAATGATGTTCTTTCCGTAAATGCCTCCTTGAACCAAATCCTTGGACTCCTGACTACCAGGTGCACCTCCGCATCGTCCACAGGTGGACACTGCTTCGTTTTGGCCTTGACACTCGACACCATAGGTGTTCCAGTAGGGCTGCTGACTCGCCCATTTGGTAGAATCTATGACGTACATCGCACTACGGGCTGGCGGTGTCTTCATTCTTCCGTGGGGCTCAGCAGCGCCAATGAACATCGCTATCAAAACCGCAACAAGAGAGGCTTTCATCATCTTTGGTGGATCTATGAATAGCTTCGCTGTCAAAAAGAAACTAAATCTGTCCCGTAAATTGCGCTGTATTTATACTAAATAATCGAAGGTGAGAAGGTTTAAAGTGTGTTTAAAGTGTTATTGTTATGCAATTGCCAATTAAGTAAACAAAGCACTTGAAAGCGAAAAATATCATAAATTCCGGAATGTCAAGGATTGATTAATTGATCGATTGTCGAATTATGTAATTCGATATCATTGATGATAAGTTTGGAATGTTTTATGGTGCCTTTTGGTGCGTGAAATTAAATGTTGTATTTGACGTAGAATATGCCTATTTTTGTTATATACCTATTTAGTTATAATTTTTATTTATAATTCAGATTACAAATGGTTTATGCAAAGCCTTGTTGAAATATGGAGTTTTATCTAAAATTATGTTCAAGAGAGAGAACGGAGAAAGCCTATAACTAAATCAAAATTTACACTACATTGTCAGATATTATGTCGGTTTCGACCGTATTGTTAAATTAAATGTTTTCAAATGTATAAATTGTTGGGACGCGTGTAATAGATAAAGCTTCCATTATCAAATCAAATCAATGGCTGTTGTTGTACATTGTACTGTACTATTATTGTTATCTACAGGGTGTCCCAGACTGTGTTGGTCTGGGGGGAGGTTACTTTCCGACTTTTCAAAAATTTTAGGGGGGGGTCAAACT
>JAQIXJ010004277.1:0-11106 GCA_034700185.1 Phthiracarus laevigatus | reverse complement strand
TAGTAAAATTAACTTTTTATAAATCAATATTTTAGTTGTTTTAAGTAAATATATATTCAATATTTTGGCTTTTTAATTAATATTATAATCAATATTATAACCTAAAAACAAAATATTTCGAAGTGTGTTTTTATGATTATTCAAAAAGGAACGACACAAACATTGAGAGCTCAAATACTCCATTAGTCATTGAATATTAACAATTGACTAGTAACACAAAAATTATTACAGTTAAGGTAGTGTAGAGTAATTTCTATCCCAACAATTAACAATGATGGGGTTGCGTGAACTATACATCAGTTATAAATATTTAGTGGTTTGCAGATGGGCTTAACTCTAAGGTTAAAACCTCATTGAAGAGCTTTGCCATTCTTTTAAGAAAATCAATAGAAGAAAGATACCCCTTAGGGTTTTTCTCTAATAACATTTTTATTAATATATACATATTTAAGATTTTTCACTGATATATTTATGAATAGGATTTCGAGTTTAAGCTAAAATTATGGGAAAAACCCCTAAAATTAAAAAAGTTATTTGCGCGCAAAGTATCGTTAGGGTAGAAAATTGGTAAGTCGGAATGATTAACTTTTAACTTAAAAGATGTATATATGTTTTTTATTATAAATAAATGAAATGAAGATGATTATTGATTTTACTCATATATTAACCTCAAAAACGCAAGCAAATTCCTTGATAAACTAGAAAAACAGTGAATTATTTAATATGACAGTGTGCTCACGGATGTACATAAGGACATTGTCAAATCTATAAAGTTTATTTTAAGAATAAATATTTTATATATATATAATAAAGATATGTAACACTAATAACATCATTTTACCTTAATATGAGCATTTTCACTTAGAAATGTTAAGATTATAAGTTTTTTTGAAATAATATAATATAAATAGCGTATATATTTTCATTACAAAAAGATAAACGTATAATTTGCTGAATTGCTAGTAATTGTCCTCATTGTAGTTTGACGCACTTTTAACAAAATAAAATTTGATTAAACTAAAATGTCTTATTGTAATATATTTGACAATTATAATTTATTCGGTAAATAAGTTTTAAATTATTTTGAATTAAATTATTTCTATACATTGTTTACAATTTTGAGTATCTATTTCATGGAGAATTAGATGAAGAATTTCAAATTAAAGATTTAAACGGAACTAATTTAACATATGTTAAGAACAAATATATTCTTTAGTCGCATCTCAGATATGACTGCTACAAAAACGAATTTTAGCGGTTTACTATATGTTGATTATGTTAAACGTAACAATTGCAACAGAAAAGTCAATAATAAAGCCATTTATTTTTGTTATTGAACACGATGTCGATAATATGGTGAAAATAAAAAACATTCAATTTAGTGTTGTTTCGCTTTTTGTGAAGTAAAAGCAAAATGGAAAAATTTGTTAGAAGCGAAAGTAAAATACAAGTGAAATGAAAGATTTTCTTAAAAGTAAAAGCTAAATCCAATTGAAATCAACATTGCCAAAAGTAAAAGCAAAAGACATATTCATGTCAAAAGAAAGAAGTTTCATTTATGCATTACATCTTTAAAAGTGATCGGCTGCTCTCCTTATATACGCAGCCATAATTTTTTTGTAATACATATTTTTAATGTTGTCTATAAAATACAATAGATATCACTGAATTCAGCTTAAGACAATTGGGTAGATTCCCTTGTAAGTTCAAGCCCTTTCATAATGTATTAAACTCAATTTTGTTTTTAAATTAATTATTGTAACTTTAAAAGTACACTCTCTCAATCATCAGTAATTTAAATACTGATTTTACATACTTTAACAGAAGCTATTTGAATAATTTATTTAATAAAACAGAGATTATTGATTAAACAAAACTCTGTAATTCTAATTTAATATCTACATAAATAATTTTAGCATGTTGTCATAATACGTTTCGATTAAAACATTTATTTATAGGTGAAACTAAATACAGTAAATCCTAGAAATGTATTGATTTAACTAGAAATAATAGTTTTACTCGAAACGTTTTATGATAATATGCTAAAAGTATTTATGAAGTTATATATATTGAAATACATTTTTGTTTGAATCATTAAACCATCAAATACTTAAAAGCAAATATTATTAGACTTGTAATTATTATTTCAGCAATCATTATCAATGTTTTATAATTACAAAAAGAACAATTAACTTTAATTATAAAAACAGTTGTCTTATAGTATTACATGAAAAATATGCAAAAGTATTAACTATACATTAAATATATTAATATCAAAAATAGTGTCTGCCTTTGCGACTGTATTGTTTTTGTAAATGTGACATTTATGCTGCTTTAAAATAATAATTAAATATGTAAAACATACAGTGGCAAAGACTAGCATACATAGAAAAACAACAAAGAAAAAAGTGTGTGCATGTGTTTAAGAATTGTATTGATTTTTCTTGTGCACAATATCTCTACACTCCACCGACAGGTGACTAAACTAAGAAAAAAGAGTGTATTCTTACAATCTCTCTCTCTCTCTTTCTCTGTCACATTCTCCTATAATAATAAAATCATCTATTTTTACGAACGTTACCTAACAATATTTGAGACTTTTAGCCTATTATTGTGTTGCACTATAAAGGTTAAGTGGGAAATGCAATAATAAAACAAAATAACAGAAATTAAAATTATATAACCGTCAGTTACAAGAATATAAACAATTTTAAACATTATACGGGCATTAATATATACTGAAATATATAAATATTTATATAAATTTTTATATAGTTTTGTTTAGAACAGTTCCTCTAACAAAACATGATAGGTTAAACTCCTCCTCTCCCAAATACATGTATCACATCCTTTAACAGTGCTCAACCATTAGCAACTGACTTCTGGTTTACTCTGACGTGCCATACCTTTGCCTGTAGTAAGGAAACCGATAGCAGTACCGGCACAAAGTGTATCACGTCAACTGCCATCAAATCTTAAGGGAATGTGCAAATGGCTTTCAAAGACAAGTGCAAATGAACATTTTTTATGTAGAATTTCTGTAGTTAATTTAATAAAGTTTTTCATATTCCTTGAAATTTTCTATTTGGTAAAGTTCTGTATTCGAAAAAATTAAAACAAATCAATTATTATTTATCTTACAAATAAGAAAGTATTGACAATCTGGCGTCAATTTATAACTTTATACAGAACTGTTAATTAGCTAAAATTCTACTTATAAAATAAAGTTGGGACCTACAAAAATAATATAAATATCCAAATTTTATTAAAATATAAAAGAAAAAAAGTTTAAGATATTCTATTGTTTATTTTTAGGTGTATTACAGTAATAACAAATTTGTCATTTTTAAAACTTAGTTTACTGGAAAAATACTTAAAACTATAAATTTTTTAGACAATATGAGATGAAAATTCTTGCTTCAAAAGTCAAATTAATTTGACATTGACATTTAGACAGATACTTTTGTAGTTTTTTAATTTAAATCAAAAATTAATTTTTTCGAACGACATTATTTAAATAATAATTAACTAAAAACAAAACCGAATTTAAAAAATAATTTGTAAAAAATGCAATTGAATTTAAAAACTAAAGTTCAATTTAAATAATAGACGGGCAGATATACTCAAATCCATATATCTTACAAATTTGCAGTCAGATAAAAAATGCCGCAGATGCCGCTCAAACTTTAACCTGAATTTTATTCACATTTGCCTTATTTCGCCCATTATGTCCAGAATAACAAATCCATAAATCTAAAATTCGCAAGTTCAGAGAAAAAATTAAAAAAGTATACAGAAAGTCATACATGTCAAATCCAATAGCTGACATTTACAAAATAATCTAAAAACTATAAGTTGACTATAAATTTTCTTTTGAGAAATTATATTATAAAAATAAATTTTATTTATTTTTGCTAACTTCCCAACAAATACACTCAACTTGAATTTTTACATAACAAGGGGTTCCAATTCAACTATAATTGGTAATTATATATTTAAGTAATTGGAATCTCGATTATTCTTCCCGATGTTATCCACACAGTCTACTATACTGCAGTTTTCTGTTGAGTGGGTACGAGTGAGTTGAAAAACAGGTTTAAGAGTTTCAAACTCGTAGATAAAGGGAAGCGCGCAACGAAATCGTAAATTAAAATAAGCGCTGCATAAACATTTGTTTACTAAACATTGTTTACATCCACACTCAGTTTATATATATTACAGAGTTAAATTAAAATTTAAAATTATAAAAACATGGATAAGTGCTCACAAATGTGTAAATTTAATTGTGCAAAAAACATAAATAGTGAAAGACAAAACGAAATTTTTGCATTTTTTGAAGATTTAAATAAATTAGAAAAACAAAAATTTCTACTTCATAATGTAAAGTATGAAATCAAAAATTGGTTGTATTTTTTTGATAATTTAAGTGTGTGCCGCAAATTTTTTCTCGATACTTTAAATTTAAGTGATGTGAAGCCTATATTGAGAATATTTAAAAATAAAGATAAACTTAAGCCCAAACATTGGAAAAACCACTCAACTAAATTTAATATAAAAATAACAGAATTTATTGAATCGTTTAAGCCTGAATTGAGCCATTATAACATCAATAATACACCAAATAGACGTTATATTAATGATTGTTATAATGTGTCCAACAAAATTGTACAAAGAATTTGCGTCAAAAATGGGTTTCGAACCAAGAATAAAAAACCATTAATAAACATAAACAATAAGTGTGAAACCAGGATTGAAATGTGTAATTTTTTGTATTTTGACAAAATTAGAAAAAAACTAAATATTGGATTTAATCTTCAAAGTTTAGATAAGTGTTCAAAGTGCCAACTTTTTAATAAACATGACATTGAAAAAATTAATTGTAAGTGCATTGTTTGTGCTAACCATGAAATTCATGTATTAAATTTTAAAGAATCTCGAGAAAACATGCATTCTGATGCATTATTAGCAAAATCTAATGAAAACTTGATAGTTTTAACGACTGACGCTCAAAAAACTATCTCAATTCCAGTGCTGCCATTAGGTACTGAAAGTCATTTTAGCGCGAAAATAAGTGCCATAAATCAATCTTTTTGTGAAGTTAAAGGTGGTGTATCATTTTGTTATTTATTTAATGACACACAAATTAACAATACATCAAATGAGCACTTAAACATATTATTATTATTGTTAAAAAATGAATTTTGCAAAAATGCAGAGCAAATAATTGTTTGGAGCGACAATTGTTTTAAAGAAAACAAAAGTTTTCTATTGTTTTCAAATCTTGTGCAAATTATTAATGACAAATCTATTAATCTTCAAAAAATTTCTTTAAAATACCTTGAATCTGGACATACTTATATGTCTTGTGATTCTTTTCATGCGAATATTAGCAAAAAATTTAAGAAAACTAAACTTTTATATTCGCCTGAACATTGTTTAAATTTAATTAAAGATAGTCGTCAATCAGTTTTTTCACAAGAAGTAATTTATAGTGATATAATTAATTTTAAAGATTCTACATATAAAAAGTCTAATAAAACTCCATTTTTATTAACAAACATCAAAGTATTTGAAGCGAGAAAAAACTCTTTAAATGCATTTATTAAGTTTAATCATAACGAAGAGTTTCAAGAAATTAGTATTTTAAAACCAAAAATTAAAACTAACATTCAAAACTTACTAAATAAAAATATCATTTGTTTAAATAGTAAACAACAGAAACCTAAAGGAATTTCTATCGAAAAATATAATGACTTTTTAAAAATAATCGAATTTATTCCTGAAAATCATAAAGAATTCTATATTAAGTTAAAAAATATTGTTTATAACAAGAAAATGTAAATATTCAATGTATATAATGTTAGCTTAAATAAAAGATATTCACCGATTTCTGTTAAGCGAATTTGTTTACAAATATATACGAGCATTGCAGCCTTAAACGTGTTTTAATGCTATTTTTCAAGTTACTCGTACCCATTCAACAGAAAACTGCAGTATAGCATAAACATACCATAAACATCTTACACTACCATACACTGATATTCAAATCGTTAGAAATCCAACTTCCATTATTGCAAGTGATTTCATAAGTGTGTTTACGTAGCTCTTTATTGACGCATTTATGTTTTGTACTCCCTAATGATTTTAAAGGTTAACTTAAAATGCTAAAAATTATTAGTATATAAATCCTGGTTTAAAAATAAATCTAAAACCAAATTAATGTATATAAAGAAACGTTAATATATGCGGCTGTAGGAAGTTATTGTGGGAGATAAAATTTTATTGGCAATCGAAGATAAGATGGCGAAAAACATTATTAAGACTTAACTGAATATTAGTCCAATAAATTCATATCATGCTTTCTCTATCTATGAATTATTTTAAAATGTATATTGCGTTACAGTTTCTAATTTTCTTTAGAAATTGAAGTTCTTAATTTTAAACCTTTTGAAGTATAATGATTAACAAATTTATAAAATTACTTGTTTCTTAGATACACTATACTTTTAATTTTAGGGTAAAGTTAAGTTTTAAATAAAGTAGTAAAAATTCGTTACGGTCATAATTTCTGACTGCTATTTAAATTTTAATTAGTTTAGGGTCGCTCGCTCTCATTGTTCGTTCGCTCCCAATATTATAAATTTTGTTATAAGTTAAACATTATGTTAATGGCAGATGAAATCAAAAACAAATCACATCATTAATGGGTCTTAGTAGCATATGCCACTTTAATATTTGACTTTTTTGACGAATTTCCCATATTTAGACTAGTGTTGGCGACCTTTTTGGAATTAAAATTCCTTATTTTCACTTCAAATAGCTGCATATGCCACTTAATGTATTAATCAAATTTAAGTCATTTTAACCCAGTTTTGTTCATATCAGCCTGAATTTTGGAAATATTTTACCATTTTGAGTCTTAAAGTCAATAATTTTCAGCTAAAATCGGCATATTCCACTTTTATTATTAATCAAATTTTGTCATTATAGCCTAATTTTGCATATTTTGGCTAATTTTAAGGTAGATTTTTGTTATTTTGAGTCTGAAAATGACTATATTTTTGTCAAAACAAACATATGCCACTCAATTATTGTTAATTTTGATCATTTTTGCCATTGTTTGTAGATTTTGGCTTTAGTTTTGGTGTTTTTTGCTATTTTTTCAACAAAAAGCGGTATATTCCAATTAAATTTTAACCTAAATTTGGTTATAATTATCAGATTCTAGACTATTTTGATACAAGTTTGTCCAATTTTGTAGAAGTTTTCCAACCTAATGCCCACCCCATTTGTGAATCTTAGTTTAACTACATTACGTGAAGTGGTTATTAATGTCAAAAAACTATATAAAATTTTTGATCCATACCAATTAAACGGAGGTTTGAAAACTCGATACCCACTTTCTCGATTGACCACTCATTTCACTCTTATTTTTGAGCTGAGTAGTTTAATGAAGGTTTAGTATGGATATTTAATTTTTTTGACCCCTCCAATCATTTGACCCCTCCATTTCCATCTCGATGCCGTACAATTCTGTGACAAATCGAACTATACTGTACAAACCCGTACACAACATGTCCCAACTCGCCCTAACCCGACGAAACCATTCCCGACACAAACCCATCCAAAACCGAGACGACCCGCCGCAACCCGACCGAACCCGCCGCAACCCGACCCGATATATTCTGATCCTTTACAACCTCTACCAACCGGATAAAACCCGACCCAACCTGACCCATTCCTACCTACCTCGAATGAACTCGATCCAACCCGACCCATCAGACGAATTCCGACCCAACCCAACAAAACCCGATTCGGCCAACCGCAACCCGACCAAACTCGACCCATCAGGACCCATAACGACCTGAACCGACCATCCGCAACCCGACCTGATGCGACCCGATCCTTCCCAACCTTTGCCAAACCGATAAAACCCGACCCTACCCGACACAACACAACCCAACCTGACCCGACCCGACCAGACCCGGCCCAATCCAACCCGACTTAACCCGACCCAACCCGACCCAACCCTACCCAACCCGACCCAACCCGACCCAATTCGACCCAACTAGCCCCAACCCGACAATCCGACACAAACCTACACAACCCGACCCAAACATACCCAACCAGACCCAATTCGGCCTAACCCGACCCAACCCGATCCAAACCGACCCAATCCGACCCAACCCGACATATTCCGACCCAATTCTACACAACCCGACCCAGCATGACCCAACCCGTCCCAGCTCAATGCAAACCTACCAAACCGATTCGACCATTCACAACCCATCCCGATACTTCCCAATTCTTCTCAACCCACCCCGACCCAAATTTTAATTCATATGGATTACACTTTCGAGGTCGTTTGGCGTTTAATGCATATAAAAAATTAAAAACAGGTAATTGCATCTCGAATTCTGAGTGTATGTTACCGTATTCAATGAATATGTTAACTATACTGTTGCCTAGTGATGAATAAATTTTCCAGTTTTACTTTTAGTTGAAAGTATCTTTTTTACTTTTTATTTAGTCTTTAATTTTTAGCTCACTTTCTTAAAAAGAGAGCGAGGTAATGGATTTGAGTTAGTCCGTCAGTTACGGTGTTCGCAGATTGATAGGAGTACTTTTAAAACTTTTTGTTAGAAAAATAAAAATTAAAAAATTTTTTGAAATTAATTCATTGTTGAAAAAAATAAAAATTAAAAACTAACATAGCTTATGGATTTGATATTTTTTGTCTGTCCGTTATTCGGTCTTTCCGTGACTGTGCCCGCACTTGTTCGACCACTGAACTCAACACGTAATTTATATTAGTTTATTTTGAGATGTTAGAAAACTGTAGAATAAATATTAATTAAATTAATCAATAAATAAATTTATTAGCTTATTTTAAAATCAAAAGAAAATGAGCTCTCTATGTATGTTTCAATCTTGTTTTTTATCTATTTGAAATATTAATGTTATTTAATAAAATACATATTTTCCACTACACTTTCTAATTCAAACTCAGAACTTCCATTTAATAGATACAATAATGTTTGTACTATAATTATTTACACCCTTAATTAAAGTAAACTCGTGACGAAACACTAATTATCATTTATTTATAAGCGTTCAATGCTAAAGAATGCACATATTAATTACAATATTGGCCTTTATATAATTATTGTGAATATTATTCATTTTTACTTTTTCTTTTTTAAGGGATTTGGCGTGAGAAGACATGATTATTATCGTGAATGTTATCCATTAATTTTTTATCTCAAATTCTGTTATTCTTTATTAAATAAAAGCTAATATGGGTCGTTATAATATGGGGACATATTCGTGGTTCTTATAACATGGCTAATAATATTTTTTAATAACAGATTCATTTCAAATATTTAGTCTTTCGGGCTCCAGTTGGCCAGTCTTGGGCCAACAATGTTATTTTGAGTCCCATATTAGAGCTTTAAGGTAGTTAATTTTTTAATTTATTTGTTAGAAATATTTGCACTAATTTGAATAATTATAAAAGTTTTTATTTAAGAGTTACATAAATTAATTTTATTTAGAAGGGTTAAGGCTAGAAATAGTAAACTAATTTAAGTGTTGGAACTTTAACTAAACAGTTTGCTATCGTGCTTTGCCTTATAAAAATATCGGGTTGTTGCGGGTTTATTGTGATAACCAACAAGTTTTTCTAGATAGTGGCGAATATTCGGCTTACGACTCGTTATTACGTCGCTAGTTTATATAGTATTTGCAATAATTATTTCCTTAGAAAAACTCAAGCAAAAAAGCAAAGTGACTTTAAAAGCAAGTGATTCTCCGACATGGCTAAGCCTGCAACCGACAGTGATTGCCTTAAAACCACTCTCGTAAATTACAACGCTGAATTGAAGTCTATTTTCGCCGAATAAGAAAATTTCTGAGTTTTGAGAAAATTAATCCACTCTAATATTTATCATATAAATTTAATTTTATAAACTGTAAAACAATACGCATTAAGTTTTAAAAAACATATAGAGAATGCTTTACAAGATATTTCTGGAATCAAACATTCAAAGAATCTAACAATCGTTAGCATACAACGATTTTCATAAATACCAAATATGCATTAATTATTCTTTTTCATTGCTTTTCTTAAGAAATATGCTTAAGAATGTTTGGATTTTCTTTTTTGGAAAATATTTTTGAATATGGACTTCATTAATTTATGAGATTTTCCTTCCGATTTTAATAAAAGTAGATTTTAGAATCTAATTGTGAAAAATTTTGTTTTTCAAGAATTTTTGATTGAAACTCAATGAAATATAAAACTTAAGAATAATATAAATATTATATGAAGTCACAAATAGATTATGATTTAACTACTTATTTAATAAGAGTTTTAAAAGACAATTAGCATATTAATTTTCATAAATTTTAAAGTTTTTTATATATTCGTATAGAATCTTAAAAGCTAAACGACTCTCTTTTGTCAATTAAAATAACTTTATAAACTGTTAAATAAGATGAAATAAAGTTATATACAGTATATATAGAACAGTAAAAATTAAAAGTTATCTCAAAACTCTCAGAAAAACTTATTTCAAAAAGAAATAAATATTAATTTTATCAAATCTTTTGTCAATTTAAAAAAGTCGAACAAAAATGAAAAAACATATAAAAATCTTCATTTTCACATTTAGTTTTAACATGAGCGTCCATGACTTTGAAGTTATGGAGTGGGTATTATTTCAGAGTTTTTTCAAAATTCAAGGGGAGAGGGGGGTGAAACAGATTGGAATTAAGCGACAATTTTTGGTTTTACGTCGAAAATCTGCATTGTCATGAAAATATTTCTATTTTATGACTTCAAATTTCCATGGAGGGTATACCCCATCCAGATCTTCCCTCTGAAACACCCTGCTTTCAACTGGATTGCTCTTCGTAAAAAGTGTAATTCTAAGCAACTGCCGTCTATTTCATGTTTACACCAACAACTAAACAGCATATACTTGATGATGGAAATACATATTTGCGTTGTGAATAATGCAATCAAATCTTAACACTTCACTGGAACACCTAAAATTAATTCACATCTGGTACATTGGGATAAATTTTTCTTAATGCCTTCAAACA
>JAQIXJ010004276.1:0-11107 GCA_034700185.1 Phthiracarus laevigatus | reverse complement strand
CTCGAATGATTGAACTAAAAATATATTCCACTATTTTTTAATTCCCATTATCAAAATTAGTAGGCTTTATGGTAAAATGTATATTCATATTCTAGTTTATATACGTAATTATAATGTGAAATAACCAAAATAAATGAGTTCATATGTTGCGTTATGTGGCAAAGTAATTCTCTATAGTTATTTGAGCAAAATATATTTTTTGGGAGGAAATCAGTTTGGTTTTATTATTTATTTGAAGCAAATGTAAATTGATTTTTCTTGTAAAAGTGGTTTCATTTTTAATATGCTTGAAAAGTCAATACTGTATTCGGATTTTCTATGACATTTCGAATACACCACAATATCTACAGTCAAATAGTTTTATAAGAATTATTTTTATTGAACTGTAATGCGAAATGTATGTAACTCTCAAATTCATTATTTTTTCGGTGATTTATTTTCTCCTTTTATCCGGTAATTGTGAAAACTTCACTGCCTTTAAATAAATGAACTTTAAAGTTAATGAGTCAAAAATGAATTATATGGTAATTTATATATCAATTCAGAATTTTGAAAATGTTTTACATCAATAATATTTGCTTTTAGAAACAAAGAAATGAGATTGGATTTTTATTTTTACTTTATTTAAATTTATATTAAACAATTTTTAAATATTATTTTTCGTTTCGGATATTTTTGAAATAAGCTTTATTTAGAGATCTTATTTTGAATTAAATTGAATTTATAGCTTACAATTCGTAACTATTTTTGTATGTACAATATGTCATTCAACACCACTATATACAAGTTTTTATGCAGTATGTGTCCATTTGACGCTTTGAGATGACTGTACAACAAATTCGCATACCGGCACTAACAGCAAACCACTTTTGAAAATTGTTTTTATTTTTTGGATAAGATTAAAAATAATGAGTGAAATAACAATTCAACAATGCAAAAGTCTTACACTTTTGTCTCTTGAGATACTGTTAGAACTAATTATCGATGAGTTTTTAAAGCAACAATTATCGTGCTCATGGGTTTTGGTTTATTAGTTTGAACTATTAAATAAGTATTATATTGGTTTTGTTGAAACATAACTGTTACTTTATTCTGTATTCTGTACGTACAGCAATACAGCAATTTAGGTATACTTAAACGTTAATAGAAACAAAAAATACAATACGGTATACTGTACTGTATAAATAGTTTATAACTGAAATGTTTTTTCTTTAATCGAAAAACAATAATATCAGTGATTTTGTAGGATGTTTTCGCTTGACTATTTTTACCACTATATCGGAAAAGAATAGAATAGAATGTGAATGGTATATAGAGTGCACATTTATTACAGATAGATATAGCAATGAAAGTAATTGATATATGAGTAATTGTAAACCTTTATTTGAAAGCTTGGATACAATTTTCCGTGTAATACCACCTGTGTTTCACAACACTCTGATTGAATTTTTCTCTTTTTTAATAGAATTTCGGAATGTGTTTTCAGACATAGAATTGAGCGAAGAATCGTTGTCCGCATCTTTATCTGCGTCTAGTTCTGTATTGGTTGGTAAATCAGAAAAACAATCTCCAACTGGTTATTGCGCGCCATATACTGGTAATGTTTGCCGAAAGTATATTCCCGGACATACATTGGTTTTTTATAATCTCACGACTGACGATTATGGCGCACACATCACACTCAATGAACAAATAACGCAAGGCTTGTGGAGTGAGTTAATATCGTCACTTCAAGAGCCATGTCGTAGCGCTGCCGAAACGTTACTCTGTTATTACGCGTTTCCTCAATGCCAATGGACTTATGGTTATCCTATAAGTAAGCAATTATGTAAAGAAGATTGTATAGCAGTGAGAGAATCGCTTTGCAACAGAGAATGGGCATTACTCGAAGATAACAAACAGAAAGGCATTTATTTTAAATCTCGCGGACATTTTCGTTTACCTGATTGTGATTCACTGCAAACTCACGCAAATCTTAGTGATCCTCCGTGTTCTCACGCTAGTCTTACTGTTATGAATGAACAATTGGTTACTTATGATTGTGTTAAAGGTAGAGGAAGATTCTATCAGGGATCTGTTAATGTCACCAGAGATGGAATCGCTTGCCAGAGATGGGACTCTCAAGTGCCTCACACTCACAACAGACCTCCATTCGTGTTTCCAGAGATATGGAATTCTGAAAATTTTTGCAGAAATGCTGGCGGAGAAGAACCATTGCCGTGGTATCTATTAATTTTATACAATTTCAATTTCAAAGTTAGTAATGTGATTATTGATTGAAATTGTTAGGTGCTATACAATGGATCCAGTAATTCGATGGCAACATTGTAATATTCAAACTTGTGGTAATAAATTATTGTTTTTAAAAAAATCGTAAATGAATTGCAAATTAAGCTTATAATTAAAATTTTATACAATATAGTGGAACAGATTCCAACGAATTCGTTGAATGAAACAGTAGATCCGGCTTTAATAGAGTTGCTTTCAACTCCGCTTCAGCCTATATTTAATCCTACACTGATATTAATGTTAAGCTCAATAATTCTATTGATATTCGGATGCCTTTTCGTTATTATTCTTACTATTTGTCGTCTAAATAAAAATAGAAGAAGAGGCTATAACGCAACATTGACGACTGACGTGGAAATAGATTTGGACAAATTACCGTCTAATTTAGCTTATCATACAACTACCGTTAAACTCAACCCCAAATTAGAAGAGTTAGAGTATCCTCGAAACGATATTATCTATGTTCGTGACATCGGTTCCGGAGCTTTTGGGCGTGTATTTATGGTAATATATTGATTTAAAATTAACTAAATAGTTATTTGTTTAGTATTTTGATTAATATAAGCTATATATCGAGAAAAATAGAATCGTTATCCGATTCACTTAATCTGATTGATCTGCTGATCCATTACCCGTAGTTTGCGTTATACATTATGTCAATTACTTTTGATATGAGCTTATATTATATTATAGTACTTTAATATCTAATAGTTGGATGCATTATTGTAATTGAATATTTTGTTGCTTTATTAGGCTAAAGCTCCAGGTCTGGTGAAAGGCGAGGAATTTACTTTGATTGCTGTCAAAATGCTGAAGGATGAAGCATCAGAAGACCTTCAAAGTGATTTCGAACGTGAAGCGTGTCTAATGTCGGAGTTCGATCATCCAAATATTCTTAAAATTCTTGGTGTTTGTGCCATTGGAAAACCAATGTGTTTGCTATTTGAATACATGGGAAGAGGCGATCTTAACGATTTTCTTCGGCTATGTTCGCCTTCAAACTACGTATTGAGAGCGCAAAATAGCGATATGTTTACCGATATTCGACTGAATCATCTGGACTTGATTAACATATCGCGTCAAATCGCTGCCGGAATGGTATACCTCTCCGATCGAAAGTTTGTACACAGAGATTTAGCGACACGTAATTGTTTGGTTAATGACACAATGGTGGTCAAAATTTCGGATTTTGGCTTATCTCAGAAGATATATTCGTCCAATTATTATAAAGGGAATGAACACGACGCCATTCCCATTCGATGGATGCCTTTAGAATCGATACTTTATAATAGATTCACAATCGAAAGCGATTGCTGGGCGTTTGGCATTGTTTTATGGGAAACATTTTCGTTCGCTCTTCAACCGTATTATGGTCTGACGCACGAAGAAGTTGTTAAATTTATCAAAGATGGCAATGTTTTAAGTTGTCCCGAATCGTGTCCATCAGCGATATATCAACTGATGAAAATGTGTTGGAATAAGAAGCCAAATAATAGGCCTTCGTTTAAAACAATTCATCGAACGGTGTGTACTATTTATGATGATATATCCAAACAACAACAAAACCGATTATGTCAAAGCTAACTCATGTAAGTTTTAATTTCATGTGTAATTCATTCACTCATAATACTGTATCTAGCAATTTGTCTTCCACGACATTCGACATGTTTAACTAGTCTTTTTAATGTAATTATGATCAAACAAAATAATTTTGTTGTCTAAAAATACTCGGTATGATCTGAATTATATTATTCTTACTAATGATTAAGTAAGCTTAGGTAATACTATAGATAACTTATTTTTGCTTAATTACTAGTCATCTTAACAGTAATGCGAACAAAATGTTAAGCTATAAGCTAACGACGTAAATAAGAGTTGTGTTCATTATTATATATTTATTATATATTTTTAGCTTTAGAACTGGTGCCGCTTTATAATTCCAGTTCATTTTCTTATAAACTTTCGATCAATAACTTTTTTTTAATGCTTTATCTCATTACGAACTTGATTCCTCAAAAACATTTTACTCTATTTATTACATTTTCAGAATAAATAAATTAGTTTAAACTTTAGACTAAACAATCTATGCATAACATAATTCTAAATATAGGAGTCGAGTCGAAGTTGTTCCGACACATCAATCTTTAATGAAAGATACTTTCGGTGATTTTGAGTTTAAAAACTGTTTTTGTATGGGGTATTGAATTATCCATTTCAATAAAAAAGATGTAAATGTCAAGTATTATATTTTTATATTTGAAAAATAAATTTGGAGAACAACGTGCAAGAATGTGAAATAAAGAGATTTGTATGCAAATCATGCGTAATATAAAGTATTTGGGATTTTTAATATTGAGTTTTTATGATTTTTCTATTTTTATAAGCATGTCTATGGATAAACAATAGAAACCTATATAAACTCTCGCTTTTCGTTCATATTTTAAGTTTATTCTGGAAATTGCACTGATCTTATTTTTTTATCCATTTATATAACGATTATTAATTTATAAATGGAATGGTAGTTCCAATCTTTTTACAGTATTAAATAAAAGTTTATTTGGGTTAAATTCGCAAACAAACACAAATATCTTAGTGTAAAATAGCGTACAAAAAATTACTTTGTGATGTATATGCACATATCCAGAATATCCCCAAATGAAACTTTTTAATAAAGGAATCAATAATAGTCTCGAGTTATTTAAAAATTGGTTAAATAGCCATTTATGCTAATACATGTGTGACATTTACAAATACTTTTGGAGACTCAATCTTCTTTTGAGATAAAGGTTAGTACTACTGTCCACACGAAACTTATTTCCTAAATTTTTTATTTTTACGCTCCGTTCAAAAAATCTTTTACGTGATTGTCTGCGCGGAAAATGAAATCTCACATTCAAAGCATACAAACAGTATAAACTTCGTGTTAGATATTGTTTATGAACAGTTTGCTTATTTGTATGCCGTATATGTATTACGGTTTATATCGTAAGCATATGTAAATATCTTTCTAACAATTTTCATAAAAATCTTTGCTAATAATTGCTTTAATATTCTCTTTTTATTCATATTTATATGCTCTCATTGTATTTTTCTTTATATTGAAAATTTATTATACATATTCAATGTTCTAACAAATATTTAAAGCTAAAAGATTTTAATGTATTATATATAACTTATGTAATTATATTATGAATAACTTTTATAATATAAACATTTACTGTATTAAAAGTAGGAGTTTTTATTTTAGTCAATTTACAACTCTATCGCATTTAATGCAGTGATTAAAACACTACCTATTAATAAATGATTTAATTCTTAAAAAAATAATAATAATAAACAAGTGGTGATTACCGTAATTTGAATGTTTTTTTTTGTTGTATACGAAAATTTTTACTAAAAATTTTAATAAATGTAATAAAATATTGGCTAATTATAATAAATGTCGCATTTACTTACGAGTATTAGTTATAGAAAATATATCTGTTTTGTATAAAACTGTTTCATAATTTAGTCTGATATGCATCCAAGAAATCCTCGTATTGAGCGGATCTGTTGTGCGCTTTTTCATTCACAGCAACATTATTCATCCGTTTCGATAACTCCATAAACATGGAACTGATTCGATTGTTAAAGCTATCGTTATTAATATCATTTTCGATTTCGGGCGTCGATTCTTCTGAAGTATTGGTAGACAATAATTGCAATGATTGTAATTTTGATTTAATGATTCTCATAGCGCAATGTACGCGAAAATGTACGATCGTTTCGAGTAGATATCCGGTGTATTCTCGTCGAGCCTTTTCCAGCCAAACGCGTGCCTCTAAGTATTCGTCGACATAGAGATGCGTTAATCCCAGTTCCATCGCTGCGTGTGGCGCTAAAAATGTGTCCGTTACTATCCTTTTCTCGCTATATTTAATTTATTTTGTCAATTTTTATCACTCAAATCTTAAATTATTGTTTTAACTTTGGTATTACCAGTTAAGAATTTCTTTAAAGCATTCTTCTGCCTAAAAAATATACGTATGATTGATTAAACAATTTCTATGCTTTTTGTCCACAAAAATTAATTAAAAATATTTTTATTATTGATTTTAATTGTATAAAACAAAATTATTATATAACGCAGAATATAATCACGTGCATCAATCAAAAATCGATATCTAATTGTAATACAAAACAATCATTTTTCACGTCATGTTTATGCAAAGTTAAAATAGCGCTTATTTATGTTAAGGTATACTAATTAATTCTTAAACATTAACAAACGAATTGATTTACTTTATGCTCATTGTTTTTTTTTGCGTTATACAAAGATTTATAGAATTAGTTGCAAAAAAATTACCTGCAAAGGATAACTTAAACTTCTCAAACACATTCCTTTAAGTAATAACAATAGTGAATAATTATCGAGTGGACATTCATCAATATCTAAAAAATTATAGGTTAAAAAATAAAGTTATTAAAAAGAGTTAAAACAAATATATTTTTAGAAAAAAAATACTTTTATCATTGATGTGTCGATTTAAAGTTTTCTCCACTCTTTCCAATATTGGATTGAGAATTGTTGGTGCGTTTCCTATAGTGGCAAATATATTCCAAATATAAAGGAATTCCTGGAATGCAAAAAATAAGCGCACATTACTCGTCTATAAGACAGATTCGTGTACTTTTCAATACTACGTACCAGAGCAGGCAATAAAAGCATTTCATTTTGCGCAAAATATTTTTCTGATTGTGTTATCGCAAATTTTTCCGCGGGAACTGTTTTGCCCGCATATCGAATCTTAAGCTGCGGCACAATCCTAAATATTTGGATTTGTAAACGATTCAGAATATTTTATTGTATTTTTTTTTGTTATTTCCTAATACTTTAATATGTCGCTAATATCTTGCTTCAGTTCGACGCAATTATTTTCGGTCATTTTCATGTATAAAAAAGTAGCGTATTGGTACGTATACGTCGCCGGCGACCATTTGCATTGGCGTCGCAAAATATCAGCATATTTAGCTGAATTATCCCAATCGCATTGAACGCTGAAATTTTAAATTAAAACTTGTAACTTATTTCGTCGATCATTTTGATAATATAGAAAAAAATTTCGCAAAACTCTCATTTCTGCAAATATATGGGATTTTTATAAAAAAAATATAAAGTTAAAATTTGGAAAACAAAGAATCGATTTGATAATAAATCATTTTTCTCTACTCTATTGCTAAAGCAAAATGAGAGTTTAAGATTAAGTGTTGATAAGTCTTACGCGTGACACCACAACAACTCCCAGTAACAAATGTTATGAAATTGCTTCCATTCGTCTTGTATTTCAATGCATTTTTTAAATTTTTCGATCGCCTTTGCATGTAACGAAAATATCCAGTGTTCAAAATTTAGTTTGCTATTATTGAACTAAATTTCTTTACCTCTTTTACGTTTCCACTCAATTGTTCGTGTCTTCCGAGAAATAATAGGAAAAAAGCACTCTAAAACGTTCGTATATTAAATCTATAAAAACTAAAATAAATTTTTTAAAGATTTTTATCGCATACATTCGGATATCTTTTGAGACTGGCATCCAGTAATTGTTTGACGCAAACTAAATCTCCATTTCCAAGACCTGCGAGAAAGTTTAGCGCTTATTGAAGATCATAAAAAATTGATTATATTACCAAAAATGTGTTCAACATAGCATTGATAACAGAGCATAATAAGCATCGCTAGTGGACATCGCAATCCGTCAGATAATTGGGTTGACTTTTCTAGTTCTTCGAATCCAACCGAACGATTACCGGAGAAACCAACAAATTCAAGCAATTTCAATACTTTAGATGGCATATGCGATATCATCTAATAATTTAAAAATAAATTAAATTAATTGAATTGAATTGAATTGAATTGAATTGATGTTTGGTTATACGAACGAACCAAATTGAAAGTTCCAATGCCCATACGAACGCCACTCTCAAAATGTTTTCGTATGGCTTCGCTTCCCCACTCACTCCTATTGTTCAGAATGTATTGGCATTCTCTGCAACCCATAAAAAAAGAAGAGCAAAATGAATTTTTTCTGTGTGCGAAAAGTTTTTTAAACGCGAAACGTTTTTACTTATAAGATTGATAGCAGTTTCGAATACGAAACGCTCCTTTCACCAGATTTATTAAATTTTGATCTTCGAGAAATGTGAGCAATGCTGTCATTAGAAGCGCTTCTGCATAACATAGTTCGGCGTGAATTTCCTCTAATATATAACAAACGTACATATAATCGCTTTAAATTTATGATTTATAATTGATAAAAAAACGTGAATTTCAATAATGATTTATTACCGTCAGTATATTGATTGTAATTAGGCCTCCAAACTATTTTAGTGACGCTAAATCTTTTCTTACGATAACAAACGTCGATGCAGTTTCGTAACGCATCCATTGCCGTCTCGATCTCATTCTTTGTTATTTAAATAATAAAATTATACGAATCAAAACTTTTATTTAAGATAAAAATATTTGCATTTTAAAATATATTTTTATGCTTAATCGCAGCGATGCACAACGCTCGAGCGGATGGCGAGCGTTAGACTTTCACTGAGCGCGAACGTGAGCGCTGAGCGTATATTAAAAATATATTTAAAGATTTTTTCCCCTTATCTTAATTAAAAATTTATGCTACAACATAGATTATTAATTGTAGCTCAAAATTGATTGAATAAACATAATGGAAAGTTTATAAAAATGAACTGATATATTTCTGAATATTTTTCAATTTAAGGTATTCATGAAAATTACATCTTTTATTAAAATTTCACATATATTGACGCTCAGCGCTCGAGAGTGCCATGAAAGTGAGCGCCGAGCGTGTGCATCACTGCTTAATCGCATACAATGTATAATCGTATATATTTTTATCTAAAATTTCTAGTTATTATATTGAACTTTTTTCTTAATATGTTATCATATTGAATAAAAAATAGTTTATTAGTGTATTTTTGAAACTTAAATATTTAAATCTATATTCGAAAAATTTAACAATACTACTAAAAAAGAGGTAATTTTTATTTGTATTTCGCAGTGACAATCAAATTATGCACTTATTTTTCTTTAAATTGCAAACAACAATACTAATTTTCTAAAAATAGATTTAATGCATTAAAGCTTTAATGGATTTTGATGATAAAGGTGTCAGTAACAATGAACTTTTTTCGTTCTTTAACTTTTCAAACGATTAGTTTATACATCCTCAAAGATTCTCAAAAAGCTTTAGCTCTATTTTTTCTTTACAAGCTGATATAAATTCAGCTTATATGTATCCGCGCTTAGCTCACAAGTAAACATATTCCGAACGGTAATTATTTCGAGACTAGTTTTATTTAATATAACGTATTTACAAATAACATAAATTTTTTAAAATAAGCTGATACTTTTGTGGTGTCTGTTTAAAGCTTCAATTGTCTTACAATACCTTACAGTACAATGCATTGCAATTAACTGCATAAATATAACTCACAGCACGACCTCTTAATTTCGTTTTAATTTTATCATTTACGCTATAAGCACATTCAAATAAATTTGTTTTCGAATAAATTTGAGCTTTAAAATGAACCGACATTGAAAATAATTGAAATTTATTTATGAGGATTACAAAAAATTGAATCGGAAACTTTTAATGAAGCCTTTTAATTCGATATAAAATGCATATAAATTAAAGTTTAAAATATTTTAATAATTATTACAAATTTTAAACCCATAATAACAAAATTCCGATCCCTTTCTTATGATAAAACTGCGTATTGACGGGACAAACTGACTAACATGGTCAAATCCATAAGTTCGAATTTTTTGTAAAAAAGTGAGCTAAAAACTTCATTAGAAGTGTTTACTTCAATTTTTAGAGACATAGTTTTCTATGTTTTTCAGTAATATTTTCCAATCCTAAATACAATAAAAGTACAAAATTTTTCCTAATCTCTTTATACACTATATTAAATTCATTAATAATAATTATTATTATTATTCACACCTGATTTATAACAAATATTATCCTTGAATAGTTTAAGCTTAAAACTCATATCAGCTCTGAGAATTTCCAGTTTTATCTTAAACTCATTTTAAGAATTACAATCACTGTTTGTATATTTTATACTTGTATACAGAGAGGGCATAAGAATTACAATCCGCTCATTTAAAAGGTTTAAGGCTTATGGTGCCGTTATCCCACAGTTTTTTCTATATGTTTATTTGTCGCATACTGTTATTCACAACTTATTGAAAACTAGTGATCACACAACGCGTCTCTATTCCGGCCAAGCATTGAAATGTTATACGCATACCACGCCCACTGTTCCTCTATGCTTAACATTGCTGTGGAATAAAGCGGAATAGAAGCGAGAAGCTTGCTAGTGATACTCAAAGTCTGGTTTATAAGCAGTATATACTGCGTATTTGTCCAAACTCATCACAGCTGGACTCTTTCTCGAGGTTTTCGAACCAATAAAATTATTTTAATGTTTTTAAAAAAAATATCATTTTTTCAAAAGTAAATTTAAATATGACTTGCTTTAACAGTGCAGCTTTCAATTTATAAGGAATCATTAAGCATGAGATGTGCAAAAATTGAGAGCATATTATATTTTCATTTTCTGGGCAATATTTTGATATTATCCGTATAATTAATAATATAAAAAATACTTTTCCGTTTCTCCCTCTCTCTGTCCGCAAACCGGTTTAAACCAGTTTTGTGTATTGTTGGATAATCTCATTCTGTTCGCAAAGCGGTTTAAACAATATAACTATATGTCACGCTTTGCTAAAATACTTATTTGTACT
>JAQIXJ010004275.1:0-11110 GCA_034700185.1 Phthiracarus laevigatus | reverse complement strand
GTTCAGCTAGTAAACAAAGAAGGATTAATTCAACATAAACCAAATCTTTGCATTTTGATGACGTGTTGTTCACATTGTTGGTCAGTCGAGACTAGAATGCCAAATAAATTTTGTAATTTTTGTGGAAGTAATAATATTGAGTTTTATGGATTTAATGCTGTGGAGATGTTCATTAATTGGCTGTTTGTAGAATACAGCAACACATTAAAAAAACTCAAAACAAACTTTAAACTGAAACA
Source organism: Phthiracarus laevigatus (assembly GCA_034700185.1). NCBI lineage: Eukaryota > Metazoa > Arthropoda > Arachnida > Sarcoptiformes > Phthiracaridae > Phthiracarus > Phthiracarus laevigatus. The sequence continues at coordinate 10,871 of JAQIXJ010004275.1, read as the reverse complement.
TGACATAAAAGTTTTATGTTTTGCACATAACAGTCGAAGCTATGACGTCCAGTTTATACTAAAACATTGTTTAGAGTCAAGATATATTCCACAAGTAATTAAAAAGGGGTTAAAAATTTTACAGATGAAAGTCAAAAACTTTACATTTCTAGATAGTTTAAATTATTTGCAAATGCCATTAAAAAAATTACCAGAAACATTTGGGTTTCTAAATATCAGTAAAGGCGATTTCCCTCATTTATTTAATAAGCAAGAAAACTTTTTCTATAAAGGTAAATGGCCGGAGTTACAATATTATCAAAATGATAATTATAAGCCTATAGAAAAATTAAAATTTATTGAATGGTACAATTCAAAGTCTCAAAAAGTATTCGATTTTAAGAAGCAAATTGTAAAATATTGCGAAAAAATGTTTTAATATTACTTCGATCAGTCATGGCATTAAAAGATTTATGGCCTGAAATGACAGGTTTAAACTGCTTTGCGAGATGTTTTACTTTTATCCTCATGCGTTATGGAACACTTTAGAACAAATTATTTAAAACCGAATCTACTATCCATTACACCTCCTAAAGGTTATGAGCCCCAAAGGAAACAGTCATTTATTGGACAAACTTGGCTGGACTATTTACAACAAAATAGACAGCATAAAATTCAAAAAGAATATAAAATTGGAAATTATTATGCTGATGGATTAATTTTGGAAACGAAGGAATGTTTTGAATTTTTTGGATGTTTTTGGCTTGGATGCCCTTTGTGTTTCACAACAAAGAGACACTATATCACGAATCCTTATTCTAACAATGATACATTGGAAATTCTTTACCAAAAAACAATGAAAAAGTTAGATGATTACAAAAAACTTAACTTAGTTGTGATATACATATGGGAAGTTTAAATCACTTAAGAAATCATCACCAACTATTAACAACTTTGTCTTATCACAAATGAAGCAATTAACAAACAGAAAACACTTGCCACCAAAAGAAGCTCGATCAGGCTTTTTCGGTGGTAGGTGCTGTTGTGCAACGTTATATTATGAAGTTAAATCAAATGAAAAAATTTTGTACTACGACTTTACGAGTTTATATCCTTTTGTCGTTAAACGGAAAAAGTATCCTATTAGTCACCCTGAAATAATTAGAAACAACATAAATTTTGATTTGGAAGTCTACGAAGGACTTATGTTTTGTAAAATTTTAGAACCGAAGAAATTATTTTTTCCTGTGTTACCAATTAAGATGAACAAAAGATTGGTATTTTCTTTATGTTATGAGTGCTCAATTCATAAATCTCAAACATGTGAACATTCAGATAATGAGAGGTCATTTGTCGGAACAGGGGTTATATTTGAAGTTAAAAAAGCATTAGAAAAGGAGTATAAAATAATGGAAATATACGAAATTTGGAATTATAAAGAAACCTCAGATCAAATATTCAAAGATTTTTTTAATGACTGCATCAAAGGTAAAGTGGAAGCAAGTGATTTCCCAGATGATAATAAAGAACATTATATTATCGATTACAAAAAATATGAAGATATTGATTTGGATATAAATAAAATTGAGCTTAACCCAGGCAAACGAGGCGTTAACAAATTAGCTGCTAATAGTTTTTGGGGAAAAATGTCACAAAATAACGATAAAACTTCAACAAAGTTTATAACAGAGGAGACAGAAATTTTTACGTTGTTAACAGATGAAAGAATGGAAGTCAAGGATGCATTTCTAATAAATGAAGAAGCTTTACAAGTTGAGTTTGTCAAAAAAGAAGATTTTATTGAAAATCCAAACTACAGCAGTATTATTATAGCCTGTTATGTAGCGGCGTAAGCTAGACTTGAACTTTATAATTTATTAGACAAACTGGGTGAAAGGTGTTTGTATTATGACACTGACAGCGTTATTTTTACACAAATGCCTGGAAAATATTGTCCACCTACAGGAAAAAATCTTGGGGAACTTACCAATGAACTAAATATAAATGATGACAAAGATGTCTATATAAGTAAATTTTCCAGTTGTGGTCCAATAAATTATAGTATGGAAATTATTTACCCAACTTTACAGAAAAAAGAATACATTATTAAAGTCAAAGGTTTGACATTAAATGTAAACACTGAAAATATAATTAACTTTGAAACAATGAAGAAATTAATTGATGAAATTATTGAAATCCAAAAAACAAATCAAGAACAATTAGTAGTTTTTGTACCCCAGATTTACTTAAATATTAAAAAAGATAAACTTAAATTAACATTAATTCCATAATGGTTTACCTAAATTTTGATTGCAAACTTAGATTTAAACAAAAATATCGAAACTAAACAATAGATGAATTTGATTGCACACTTAGATTTAAACAAAAACATCGAAACTAAACAATAGATGAAATTGATTGCACACTTAGATATAAACATAAATATCGAAACTAAATAATAGATAAATTTTAGTGAAGTTAGTTATACAATAACTAAAACTATTATGAAAGAAAACAGTTAAACAACGGTTTCTTAAATACTTTTTTGTTGAAAGTAAAAATGATTTATGACTGCGTATTATTGTATTTATCACTGTGTGTTTGCCTGTTTGCGAATGACTGTGTGTGTATGACTGTGTTTGCATGACTGTGTGTATGACTGTGTGCATGACTGTGTGCATGACTGTGTGTATGACTGTGTGAAAGGTATTTTTAACATTTTTGTGGACCCCTTCTGTTTGAAGGGATGCCGACCACCTTTTGACCCCCTATTTGACCTCCTCTTTTGATCTGTATCCACTGATATAGGTGTCGTGCGGGTGGACGTTTGGGAGTCTAATATAGTGCCATTAAATCAGTTTTTCCACCCCCAACTTTTTAGGAGGGGTCCCACCACCTTGACACTTCCGGATGTGCACTCCTCAAATCGAGCCGAATCCATTGATATAGGTGTAGAGGGGGTGGGACCCCCAGGGGAGGTGCCTATGAAGGATACCACAAACAAACAGACAAACAAACAAATAAATTTTGTTTTTTATATATATTGATTACAAACTATTATTATTGTTACACACAAATCAAGTTAAAACTAATGTTTATATTCTAAAAACATTGTTATAATTCGTCCTTCAGAGAATGTTAAGAGTATAATTTATCAATCATTGTTTAGATGTTGACGAGGCAACATAAAACATTTTAAAACCCCATTATTAATTAAATTCAACATTTTGATGAACATTGTGATAGTAAAATTCATAGATCTGACTAGAAAATAAAATAATTTATTCAAAGTTTTTTAGGTCACTTAAAAAATGTCGTCTGTATGTACGTCTAAAGTTGTAAAATAACAATAATTTCATATAATTCGCGTTTTTACTCATTCAAAGTCTATTATCATTTACTATTTTCTACCTGTTGAGTATTTTAAACCATATCCTTGTAATGATGTTACTGCTATCAGTTATTTTTTACCTAATTTTCTCGGAGGAAGAGAAGTAACATGCATATTCCAGAAAATGCGCACTATTTTCCCGAATTATTATCTTGCAAACTTCTAATAGACATTTCTCATAAAACTTAAGTACCTCAATAGAAGACACAACTATGTTCTCAATAGTTTCACTGTATAAATAAAGTAAAGATAAAGCTTAAAACAGTACTGCGCTTTTCTAGCAATATATTGTACACACTATAGTAAACACAAATATTAATACAAATTCAATTAAAACATGTTTGAAAATAAATTTAATTTAAGATTAATGTTAAAATTGTAACCAATTATCTATAACAAATCTAAACATAAAAAATGCAAAAGTTGTTTAAAAAAATTTTCTTTAAATAATTCTTAATATACTAAGTCTTTTCTAACATTTTTACTCAATTAATTAAAATTTTAAAAAACTAATTATTAAAAGCATCTCAAAAGCTTGTGTTATATATGAAATCTAAACTGAAAAAATTTTAAAGTAAGAAATAACGTTCAAATTAGGTCTATGTTGAGGAACCAATTGAAAAAACCATACTTTAAGTTAAATTTGAAGTATAAACTAGTAAAACTATCATATCTTTTACTAAATTGGATGCCCGACAGGATATTCGTTTAACTTTTTTAATAAAAATAAATCTTTAGAAATTTAACATTATATATTCATTATCTTAAATAAATAAGTTATTTAATTCGACAATTAATTAGAAAAACTTCTATTTTTTTCATATAAGATTATAGATAACAGATTCAGCTTCATGGTTATAAGATGAGATTGGCTTTTGTTTAATTCCAATTTTAATTCAATGAGATTCAAATTTATCTTCCATAAATGTTTCACTTCTATCAGATATGATGTCTCGACGATGAATGTAAATCAAATATTTCTTATCTACAGACCTGATAATATTCGACCAACCTATAGACGCCAATCTCCTACTAACCCAAGCAAATTTGATGATATTTATCTAATGAATTATCAGATTAAAAACTGTGTTTAAAAGCTATTACACCAAAATATTTAAAACGATTTACGGCGAATGAGGAATGCTGTTATTTTAAATTAACTTTACTAATGTAAATATCTATACAATTAAAAAATTATTGAGATTTTTGAGTTAACGTTAGCTCAATACTAATTTTCATTATTGTTTAATTTTTATAATCTAACGCTTATAGCCACTCGGGGCTAAAATAGCAAAATTCTATCTGATTTGAATAGATTTTAATATAAATTTAGAAACTGTAACCAACTAATTATTGTTTCATAGAATATATAATGAATGAAGTTTCCCCTTTTACTGTTGGATCAATCCTGTGTTCGATAGATTGTTTTTCGAGAAAAATAAAAATATTCTGTATTTTAACCTGATCATCATTTTGACGTTCAACTAATTTTCACAAGATGATTAATTAGTAAATATAAGAATTTCGTATTACAAAATTAAAATAATTATTTAAAGTTAATCATAAACAAGAATGAACAATTGTAATGCGTTGAATTTGATACAATTATTAGCTTATTATTGTTAAATTTAAAGTTAAATTATTAAATATAAGCGGTTCTAAATATAAAAAAAATTATGTACGGCTAAAATACTGTTCCTTTATAACTCTAGTACCAATAATTTTTATTTTTAGATTTTCACGCTAACGCAATGTTACTTAGTTAAACAAACCGAAAGTAGGATATAATGGTCTTAGATTCATAGAAAGAAACGTTTTCAATTATTAATACAAATGAAACAAACATTTCGAGAAGTTTAAGTTCTTCTATTAAACAACTCATTTACGTTACACAGCGACACGTATGAGGCAAAGAAGCAAGAAGCCTCTGGTTTTTGTTTAAAGTTTTTGTCAGTGATTTTAATATAAAAAATTTTAATTATTGAAACTTTGAAGTAAATAAAAAACATGCTCAAATAAATGTTCTTCCAGGTTTATTCGACTAGAGCTATATTGTACAGACTAGCTTATGAAAATAAAGCAACAAAAAAATTTCTAAACAGTTTGACCATAAGTTCTTTAAATATTGCAAAATATTTGGTTTGCCAAAAATTCAAATCTTTCATTTCTGAAGGATCAGCGGCATCATGACTCCCATAATGAAATGCCAGTTCAATCCGGTATCTTCAATAGAAATAGAGTTTCTGTTATTAAACTTTACTTAAATTAACACAATGGTTCATAACCAAGCGCAGGTTATTGTATCAACGATTTATAATCGAAATTACTCATAGATGTATGTCTCTCTTTTTCTATTGAAGAACACATTGCCGATGAGGCACAGCAGTTAACACTCATACACTAAATAAAAGGCTTACCTTAGAAAAACGTTAAAAACAATGAGTAGATTTTATCAAATATTTATTAAAAATAATAAATAGTTGCAAAATAGCGTAATTATTATAGTAAAAATAAGAGTTACTTATTTTTAAATGTTACTGCTATTTATAAGTGTCTAACGTGAAGGCCCGCACATAGAATGAATCAGATTATGTTTAATATTTATCCTATTAATCCGGGATGTTAATAAGGAAGTCTGTTTTATGTTAAATGAGCTCATCATATACTCTAAACTAATTATAAGTTCCGTAAACACGATAGCCAGTTGTTATTTCACATTAATACGAACTATTCTTTGTGTTGGAAGAATTTTATGTAATTGTTAATGGAAAGTGTCTTGTTATTGGGTTGTCGTTTTGTATTTGATATGTGTGATAATTAGTTTACGTTATGTATTGGATAAGTGTTGTAATTGTGTTAAAGTTATGTATTGGATTAGTGTTGTAATTGGGTTAACGTTAGGTATTGAATTAGTGGTAATTAGGACTAAGTTATGTCTTGGATTAGTGTCGGAAAACAACTCAATAACTTATAAATGTCTTCAATCTCTACACAAGACGTTTTAAAAGGAATGTTTTTTGAAAAGATTCGAAGACGTTGCTAAATTTATTATTTGTAGTTTAGCAAAAAAAAGCATAGAGCAAATTAGTTAAACGAAGATGTGCATGTAAAATCTATCAAAACGATTACGTTAAAATACTATAAATAGGTGAATTCATTGTTAAAGACAAATACCGAAAATAGTTGTTTTCAATTTATAGATATTCTGTATGAGTTTTTGTTTAAAAAAACAAACAATATTTATCTAATATATCTTTAATGCTTTAGTAAAGTTTTTACAGTTCGTAGTAAAACAGCAGTTTTAAATACTTTTCATTAAAACGAGAATGTGATAAATTATGAATGCTAATAATGCGTATGCATTGAGTTTTACACTATATAATCGCTCCAACATAATATTAGCTCACTTTTGCCTTTTATCAATTTTTAAAATTTTTTCAATTTTTTTGATTGTTTTTTGGATTTTTTTAAATTTTTTTAATTTATATAATTTGACAACAATATCAAACATAAAAATTCGTTATTATAAATAACAACAAGAACAAATATAACTTTTTAAAATTATTTTTAATGCATTGTTAAAAATATTGTTGCAAAAGAAATTGAGAGATTGTTTTTGGCACAGTATTGTATCAGACCTCAGAGAAAGAAGATCAACTTTATAAGTGAATATTAAAAAATTAATTTTATAGAGACTATCAAGTTTTACTAAACTTTTAAACAATATGGATTTGAAAGGGAGATAATGTGGGAAAGAAGGCATAAACGGATAGAGAATAAAGTGGCACAAGAAGAAAATAAAAATGGTTCTTAACACCAAAAACGAAAAACGGTTGGATGACATCTTTACCAATTTTGAGAAGGAAAGGGTTCGTTTTTGTGAAGAAGACCATTTAATGGATGAAATATGGCACGAGAATTATACAGAAAAGAATCGTAAGACTAAAAAAGAAAAACGAATGGACGATGATTGGCACGAGAAGGATAAAGAACGCGATCGTAAACAGCGTGATAATTTAGCGAACTAAAATAGTCATATTAGATGTCAATAGAGATTAAGAATATTACCGAAACATTTTCAAAAAGGACTAACAATGGAATGCGACTCTTGAAAGTCTTCAATAACTAAAACAACATTGGCGTTATTGTCGAAAAAAAGAGTTTATTAATAACTTCAACACACACAATATCCAATTATTGATGATTTTTTTCACTTGTTACGGTGAGATTACATCAAACAAGTTTCCAAATATGAGCTAAAACATTGCAAACGTTTTCGCAGAAGTTCCTCAACAACTTCAAGTACTGACTTTTTGGAAGAACAAAAAAATATGTCAGCGCATGTCATTTTTGCAAATTCAATAGCTTGGTCGCGATTAACAGTATGGTTTAATAGGAAACATCGTTAAAGTCCAATAATCAGTCAATATATTCGGTTAGAGTACTTTCACGTGCATTCTAATATACGTATATGTGCAAATTAAAGCTCATGTTGCAGTACAAATCTCAATTCACGTTTGAAACAGTACGACCATCAACTATTTAAATGCTGCGGAATATTTGTTGAACATGGCGTTTAACATAGAAGACAATGTTATTATATCGAACACGTGGAAATAAGTTCATAAAATCGAAGTCAAACCCTATGTCATACATTAACAGGACCAAAAAAATTGTTAATGAAAATGAAGGTGACACAATGGAGAAAAAAGATAACGATTGGAATTAGGTGCATGAGCCAGTGAATATTTCGAGTAACGATGGTTATGGTAAGACAACAACGCAAATTCTTTTGCTTATGGTAAAGGAAGATTTCATAAAGATTAATATTGTTGAATGTTCTCGAAATTAATCTATATGTTTTAGAAGCGACAACATCAAGTTATTACTAAACAGATTTCTTTACAAATAAGAAAAACGCGATAAAAATGTAATGTGAGAGCTGGACAAGTTTAAAATGAATAATTTGTTGAGAGTCTGTGTAAAATCGACGATGAATAAAAATTTCTGCGTGTTGATATAACTTCACCAGTTTATTGGTAATCACGTAAAAAGGTGTTATCCATGATTCGACCGTAATTTGTTCCGACTATATTGTTGCATTTTCTTAAGCTTGAACTCGATGGAAAAAACTTTTATTTATACTCAAGAAAATGTTGTACAGATAGATTATTACTTAATACGATGCGAAGTAAAAAAGTTGAGTTATAGTGAAATCTGAGATTTAATCAGTTTCGATCTGGTGACATCGCGTTATTTTGACAAACGTTTACGTGAGTTGTTTCGGGTTCTATAGTATCCAAAAGAACAATTACAAAAACACCCAATAACCGATTCTTATATGTCTCATAGCTCAAATGTACACTTTTTGTTATGGTGCGCGTTTCTCCCATCTATTTAAATTACGATGAATCATTAATTGAAAAATGATGCTTTTAGCTGAGTTCAATACATAAGCCTTATCGCAAAACAACAAAAATTATAAAGAAGCATGTTAAGAAGTGAATGAGTTAAATTATAGCATTCGTGAACGATTGAAACAATTAATGATAGATTCTTGGATGCTTTTGATATATCTGCCAAGGAAGCAGTTAATCACAAATTATCAAGAAGTCACGTGTTCATAAATATCAGTGAAATCAATAAAAAGAATACAATTCTTAAAGCAGTAAGAGATTTTTAGCGTAAGGTTTCGAATCGACTGATAAATATCAAGCTAAAGATTTGGAATTACGGTAAGCTCGGTAAGCCTAAAGGAATTACGCCTATCTTATTTTGTAGCAAATGTACATTTAAATTAATATGTGTAAGTATGAATCTACATACCACCATCCCTTCCCCCTTCTCAGAAGACCTTGCCAAGTGGCTATCCATACCTGAGGAGAGACTGAATTACAAATCTACTTGCAGGCTTCATTGACTTGAGCACACAACCCTTAACAGTTATTAGTTTTTTATTTAATTTTTCCCCTATTTCCCACTTAAAATGTTTATGTGAAATATATTTTAGAACTTATGTAAATCTTAGTTTCCGATTCTTACGTTAGGAAATGTTTATATTAGATTATCTTTTAAATTATTTAACTCATTTTTTTAGCTATGTGCTAAAATTCATTAATTTATTATTTGGTTAAAATTGGAATGAATTATTGCGGATAAAAGAATTTATTCTACTCGAATTAACTGAAAAGATCTCTTATTATTACTACACATAATTGTTTTAACATGGCTTCATACTAAACTAAGTAAGTCAATATAATGTAGTTTGTGTAATTTCCCATTGAAAAAACTTGTTTGTATTATGAATTATTTTAATAAAATAAGCTGTATTCTACTAATATTATTTAAATGTAAATTCTATTCAAATTTCACTGTCAAATTTTTAAATTAGTGTATGTGAAATGTATTTGTCTGTGTTTAAGTCCTATACTTCATTGAATCTATTTAAAATCGTAATAAATTACACATTTATCACTTCTTATGTGTTAAAGTTGGCAAGAATGAGAAAACTTGAAAATGATTAAATTAAATACAAAACACATCTAGTGCCAAAAAATATATACTAAAGAGTTTGAGTTTTTGATTTTCTTGATTTTATGAAAAAAGTTCAAAATGTATGTCATGTTTAATGAACAGTGCAAGATTATCATAACTATTAAAAACATAAATATTACAATTTAATCCAGAATATTTTAGACTACTTTAATCTTGAAGCTACTGTTACACTTATTGTTTCAAAATAGTTAAATAATAATATACTAACAAAAAATAAATAATTGTAAAACAGATTTTGTTAGAACTTTTTAATTTGAAAAAATACACTGATGTTTTTTGGAATGAACACAATACTTCGTTTTTTATTTTAACCAATAAATTATACTTGGTTGCTTAATAGTAAATATATTGTTTATCGAGTTTTATGCTTATTTTGTTAGAAATGTTATCAAAAACTTAATAATTTTGTAAAAATAACATACTTGAATAATAAATATAAAAATAAAATTGTATTTCCAATAATTACTAACTAAATCTTTATTTTGTTTAGACTTTTAAAACAGTGTTACGATAAGAAAGCTTCAAGAATACAATTGATAAAATTGACTTTCTTTTAATTAGTTTATATATATTTGAAACTAAAAAACATTATTTTTAAAAAATAAGCAAACCCTTTAATGAGGAAGATACAACACTTGATTATAATAAAATTGTAAACAAGAAAATAAAAACCTATGAGAAAAGAGGAGAAAAAATTAAGGCTAAGTTAGTAACTCACCAAAACATCAAAATTGTAATTAAAAACTAGAACGTTACATTCATAGAGAGCTCACTTTTAAGAGTTATTTGTCATCTAATGTCACAACTTTAAGTAAAGATGGAAAAATGACAAATAAGTCTTTTATTATCAGAAGTTGGAGTGTGCACACACAGACAGACGGACAGACGGACAGACGGACAGACGGACAGACGGACAGACGGACAGACGGACAGACGGACAGACGGA
>JAQIXJ010004274.1:0-11111 GCA_034700185.1 Phthiracarus laevigatus | reverse complement strand
TTTAGTGTTTGAAAATAAGGTCATTTGTGGATATTGGATGTGATACTAGAAATGGAATATACTTTAGATTTATTGAGATAATCATTATTATTTGAATTGTAATCGTAATCGTAATCATAATGATATATTATATTTATATGTTATAATATACAGTATTTAATAAAATAATATTGTCATAATAATAGTTAATTTGATGAATGGTTTGGTGTTTGGACACATAAACATATTTTGGTTAACCGTAAAACAGACATTGTGTGTGTTGTGTGGACATGGATGTGATGATGAGTTGTGTTGTGTTATGTGAGGTCAAGGACTACAAGGACTATGAATTAATATATTGATATATCAATGATAATGTTTTCACTGTTTGGTGATCGTAACACAAATGGTGCCAACAATGTGTTCTGTAGATGAACAATCAAATACATCACAAGCTAATGATATCAGAAAACCAGATTCAGATTCAGAATCAGTTGAATCATCGTTAATACCGATTCGAGTATATCGAGACCCAATTTTGGCGCATAAACAAATAATACGACATATATCATCGTCGCAACACAATTCAATGCTAATGCATCCATCATCGACATCATCGACATCCACAATAACAGTGACAACTATAACACCACCACAGCAGTCACAGTCACAATCATCGCATTCTGCGATTACCACAAGTGTACCCATAATGTCACCTCAAATGAGACTATCATCGCAATCATCACAAGTGAGAACATGCCAACCTTCGATTCTTCCTCCAAATTCTGCTCAATTTAAATTATCACATACTGGTATACCACCACAAGTAACACACCATTCATTGGAACAACAAATATATAGCCATATAATTGCCTCGCAATCACAACCACCATCAGTAGCAGCACATCCTTATAATTCCCAACCAATCGATGCTATGCTTTGGCAGCAAAAAAATTACATGACAAATGTAATGCCGCAGACATGTAGTGTCAGTGGTAGTGGTAGTGGTAGTGGTATAACAAACAATGTTTGGCACAATCAAATGTATGACACAAGTGTCGCGAGTGTCACACCAATCCATACTAAAATTATTAGTGATAAACAACAGGCAATTAGAATAGAAAGGTATAACACTTACTCGTTAGTCAATTATAATAGATTTCAAATATAATATAATATAATATACCGAAATGATATATATATCCATAGGAATGACGAAAAGGAAAAAATGATTAAAACTGATAATAAAGATAATATTATCGAAAAAGATAGAAATGATCGAATACGACAAGATTTGTTAGATAAAGAAGAAAAAGAGCGAAAACAACGCGAAGCAGTTCAACAACATTTTGAAGAATCATTATTACGTTTAGCGCAACAAAAGGTATAATAAATGTGTACAATAAATCTAGTAATTAATTGTTAAATAATTTAATGTAATATCAATTAAATTAATTTACCAGAAGTCGATTTCGAGTTGGAGTCCTATTTCTAGCCTTCCTTTAACTAAATCACAACAAATTTCCCGTCAGAGTCCTATTATACCTCAATTACAACAACAACAACATCATTCAAATAAGCCAAATATATCTTATAATGTACGTGATTATGAAAGAGATGCGCGACATTCAGAAGTAAAGCCATCACAATCTGAATCTGAAAGGTGGATGGTTTACATGCAGCACAAGCAACAGCAACAACAACATCAACAGCAACAACAACATCAACAACAACATCAACAACAACATCAACAACAACAACATCACAGTCAACACAGAGCTAATGAAATGATTCACTATCAGTCAACCATAGTTAATGGTCCATCGAATACTAAGCCTTCGATCACTAGTCCAATGATGGACTCATCGCAACTGAAATCGCAATCGCAATCGCAATCTACTCATCATTCAATTAGTTCACCGCAATCACAACTAATACCACAACGCAGTGCCAAAGCTGAGCCTAGTTTTAGTCTTTATGGCTATCAACCAAATCAGCTCAGTTTTATAACGCCAGCTCAGTTAAAGGAAAATAATAGACTTAATGCTAGCAATGTTTTGAAAGTTGGAGTTGCAGTTCCACCGGCAGCTCATAGTATAGAAAAGAGAGAATCACCAAAGATGATGGATCGCGTGGATCGCGCACTTACTCCTAGTGGTAGAAATAGTACGCCAATCGGTAGACCACCGTCTCTGTCACCAAAACAAAAGCTAATTAAAATGGAAAGAACCAGTCCATTATATAAAACCCATTCAACACACTATTCTGCCGCTAATAGTGTTGCTCCTACTGCTCCACCAGCGCATCAGAATTCTAATTCAAGATGTTCGACACCACATATGTCTTCATCATCGCCTCATATCATACAAAATCAAATTATATATCAAAATCAAATACAAGATCAGCCACAAAATTTGGTGAAAATAGAAAATAAACCAAAATCAACGTCACATTCGGTTTACAACAACAACAACAACAACAACAACAACAACAACAAACCCAACATTAACCAAATTGAAGTGCAGTCCACATCAAATTCGGGTTATCCTTGTATTAGTTTAATACAACAGGGATTAGTTCCCAATCCATTATATACTGCCTCGTCTACAACACAATCAACAACCACTACGTCATCGAATACATCAGTTATCGCAAAACTTCAACCAAACACATCTCAAACACATAATACACATAATACTTCTCAATTATTTACAAGGCCTGGTCCTGGTATTATAAGTGGTATTCCAATTCGAAACACTAATGTCAGGTCACAATGTAAGTACAAATAAGTTAATTGTTAATACCATATCTAACCGTAAGCTTACGGTAATATACTGTAGTTTAGGTAAGCGTTAGTTTAATCCAATCTTTAAATTTGATTACTAGATTCTTAGGCATAATGAAATTATTCTGTAAATTCCACCAAAAAAATACTCCCAATTTTGGATAAAAAGCCATTTATAATCAATTCGCTAAATTCTGACCTTTAATCTATTTTTTTATATAAATCAAAGATAAGATTTATTATTCTATTTAATTATATAATAATATATGCTTTTTGTTTGGTTTTAATTAATATCACTTCATTTTCATATTCATATGGAAATTTCAATAAATCGGATAACATTCGCTTTATATTCAATGAAACGGAAAACAAAATAAATTTCTAATAAAAATTAACTTTATTTTCTAAATAATTTTTTTTAAGTTCTTGAAATAATTTTATGTATCAAAATATGGTAATGTATGGAAATGATCACTAGAGAACGGAAATTTCGTTAAAAAATAGTTAAATTTTCGTTTTTAATTATAGTCTAATTTCGGTAAACATTTTTTAAATAACATAAAGTTAGTTTTACTAAATATTATTATACATTTGTGTTCAATGATTTAAATGAGTTGGGTTCCACTTTTAAGTTTTCTAAGGATTAATATTGAGCTTATATTTTATCATTAAGTGTAAGACCAGTCTGTATTTTGCTTTAACCCAACATATGTTTTGTTAGTCAAATGTTAGGTTAACGTTAGGCGAATATTAACAAATATTGAATTTCTGATCGAAATGCCAAAATAAGAGTTTTCAACTGAAACTCATAAATTAAGTATATTTATTCATTAGAAACTAAGAATCCAACGTTAAAAAGAATATATTATAGTGATATTGAAACATTTGCATAACAAAATAATAAGTTTAGCACAAATTGAAAATATATTACTCTCTATTAGTCATTTGAGGACTAATTGTTAAGTTATTATCTATTTATATATGTATTTTAAGATAAAATAAGACTCAATTTTACTCATAAATACATTTTAATGATTAATGCAATAAAATATTTAATTCCCATCATAAGATAAAATAAATAATTAAATCTAATCCGAAAATTTACGCTGTTTTGTAAACCGAAATATTCTGGATTTAATTATCATAATAACCTTTTAAAATTAATTTAATTTATACATAATTGTTCAAAGTGCTAATAAATAATAAAACATGTTTAAAGAAATTCTCTCGCAAATATTTAAATTTCTAAAAGTTTTAACTGTTGAAATGCCTTTTTATTATCATTTGTTAATTTAAATCTCATAAAACTTCCAATGTTTTAAAACCTAAATTTCCAATCCCTAATGATCACAATTCAACAGCTGCTGTAATCAATTGAGAAATGCATTGATTATTTTAAAGTAAAGATTAATGCTTTCTCTGAAAATTTATTTTACATTTATTAATAGCATAAACTATACTGTTTTTTAATTAATATTATCTCTATCTATATCTGCCTCATAGCAACTAAAATAACTCATTTCATCATTTCTTTAATTATTCATATTTAATTATCAACTTTATTGCAATACTTTTTCTGGGTTTCTACAAATAAACAAATGTCAATTCAGAGCTCATTTTCGCATTTATGTTATACAAAAAATGGCTATAAAATAATTCGTTCAAAACAATAACAATTGTTGAATAAACAAAATAATAATTATTTTCAACGTTAAAATTCTATTAATACGAAACGTTTAATAGTTTGGTATGATTTAGAGAGATTTGCTAAAAATTAAGAAAATCTACTTTTAATGATTTAATTACTATTTAAAAGAATTAAGATATTCTGATATATTAATTGATGATTTTATTTAATTATTTCTAAAGTGTTAGAAGAAATACCAATTAGTCGACAGAACAGTATCCCTTATTATGGAGATATGCGAACAAATGTGTTGACACCACAGAAATATGCACAAAATATAAATATGAAGAATGCATTGAATCAGGAATCATGTGCCACATTATCTGCGGGATCTATATGTTCATATTCCGATGTGAATAGAGTGGCGAAGATATCGGCACACATACAGCAAACACAAACAAATATGAGTTCGTTATACCATCGAACTGCTTCTTCGCCACATTCTCACTCTCATTCTCCACGTTTAACTTCGGTGTCCATTCCTCCATCTCCTTATGGACCGCCGCCAGGAATGGTTCCACCAGTGAGTGTGAGTTCATCAGTAACTGGATTATCTCATACCACACCACCGCTTGCACATTCTGGTATTCATCCATTAAATCTTCAAAATACTAATTCTAAACGTAAATCTATTGGTGAGATGAGTCTCACCAACACTGCAGCTAATATTGGTGTTAACAAAAAGCAACGAATAAGTGAAACTCCAAACACATTACCACAAAATGCAGAGAATGGTCGAATTGAAGACACGGTATATTCTTCTGCTTCTACTTCTACATCACAGCACAACAACAACAACAACAACAACAACAACAACGACGACAATAATGAAAAACAAATACTAGAAACCATTACACATACAGCTAACTCTGATACAACTAATAGTGTAGTGGTTAATGATGTGCCAACAAAATTATTAATTATATCATCAAATGAATCGAACGAAAGTTCTTCAACGGATTTGATTGTTAGCTCAGATGAAAGTTTTACCAATAAATATCAAAACCCATCAAATGTAGAGAAAACCAGTCAAATAGACACGAAATTATCATCAGTTGATGAAAGTGTAAAATGTTGTGCAACTAATTCGATGAGTTCTTCTCATCCAAAATTGAAAAAAGCATGGCTTCAAAGGCATTCAGATGAAGATAAGATTGGTGTTACAGCAACAAGTGGTGGTAATTGCAATGTTAATGGCAATGGTAATGATAATGGCAATGGCAATGGTAACGGTAGCAGCAGTAACAGCAACAGTAACAGTAACAGTAATGGCAACAACGCATCAATTACTTGTGGCAATACATCTCAAACAGATGTGAATGTGAGTAAATGTCAAACCAATGATGTTTTAAATGGTGAAATTCGCAAAATAGATGATAAAGACGGTACCAAAAAGTGTACTGAAGATGACGAAACCAGTTCTGCTTCTGAAACGGAACAAGAATTAAATTCTCCGCATAAAAATCCGAAAAGAAAATCGCAAAGTCATACCAGAGTTAATACTAGAAAAAATAATCGAAATAATATTGAAATAAAAGATATTAAAAAGAGAAAAACAAATAACGATTCAAATAATTCTTTAAAATGTGATGAAAATGTTACGAAAATGTTGGGAAAAGAAAATGAAGAGAAAAAGAGACAAAAAGAAAGACAGAAAAGTGAAAGTGAAAAAGATTTGAAATTACCGCCAAAAAGAGGTCGTAAACCTAAACTAAAGTCACCATCATTTAAAGAGACTACAACTACAGTAACAGTAAAATCGTTAAAAAAGATGAAACTACAAAAAGGAAAATTAGATCGTATTTCAATAGCGGAACTTAAAAAATCTGGCGCACCATTTCTTCAAATAGGTTCATGTGTTGATGTTGCACCTAAACTACAAAAATGTCGTGAGTGTCGAATGACTCCAACGCAACGAAATCGAAAACCGACCATATTTTGTCGGTTTTATGATTATAGAAAGTTAGCATATAAAAATAATTTACTAACAATTGCTGGATTTTCACAGCCTCAGGATGCGGATGAGGAAGACCTGAAATTATGGCTACCAAGTGCTGAACCACCGAAAGATGTTGATGTTGATACTGCTAAGTTTTTGATCGCTCACGTCGGCGATCAATTTTGTGATTTAGTCAAACAAGAAAAAGAAGCGCAATTATTACATATGGGTTCGTGTAATAAAAATATAACGTGGAAGAGAGTTGTGCAAGGAGTTAGAGAAATGTGTGATGTTTGTGAAACTACATTATTTAATATACATTGGGTTTGTGATAAATGTGGTTTTGTTGTATGTATTGATTGTTATAAAGCGCGAAAAGTTGGAAGCATTAAAGAGGAAGCGTGTCCAGCAAAAGATAGAGATGGCTTTCAATGGTTGTTATGTAATAATCGACAGCAACACGAACCTCAAAAGCTTGAGGTCACGCAAATTATCGCTGCAGCCGCTCTTTCAAGTGTTGGACGTACGTTACACAGTGTCAGAACCAAATGGAATATATCATCGAATTGTAGTTGTAATCAGAATAGTAATATGAATATCAATATGAATATGAATATGAAATCAGATGTATCCAAGAAATCACATTCGAATGGATACACGAAACAAGTGCTAAGTGCTGTATGTCTTGGAGGTGTGAATGGTGTCACCACTGATAGTAAATGGAAAACAATGAACGGTACAGTGACCACAGTGAGTACAATTATCAAACAAGAAACCAATAATGAGCCAACACTTACCGGTTATAGTTCTGAGAGCGGCAATTCTCCATTAAGTTTTTTTGTTGACGTGGCTCTAACATCAGAAAAGTTGATATCAAAAACCGATAAAACCGATATCGATATCGATATCACATCTGCATCTCAAGATGATGGTTCTCAAGTTGTTGACAACGAAATTAGCGAAACCACATGTGAGGACACGTGTGACGACAACAAACATTCGACTTTGCGTGAGTTACTTATGGGTCCAACAAATAAAAGTACAAAAGATATGAAATCTAATGGTTCACCAGTAGATATGGATTCGCAAAACAATTCAGAAAATCGTATCACAATCACAGACAACAATAATGATAAGACAGAACACACAGAACTGCAACATTTTATGAGACGATACGTACCGTTACGTAAAGAAGCAGATCCTTTACCCATAATTAGTCGTACACTGGAAGACACAAAAAAGCTTTATCCTAATGTTGCTCACAGTTGGTTTTGCTGTGGAAAATTGCTTGTTCTTCACGATCCAAAAAACAATAATAATATTCATATATTTCAAGACCAATGGATACGCGGTCAGGTCAGTGTACACCTAAAACATCAAATAAATAAGTCTTAATATTTAATATAAGAAATTTTTATTTTAAAAATTTTAATTACAAATTCAAAATAATAGCATTTATAGCACATAAAAATAGCGCTATAAATAGCATTAATAAATGACCAAAATAGCACTTAAAAATAGAATTTATATTTGTTTAAAAATTACTTAAATGTTAAATTATAATAAGTCTTTGTCTTTATATTAACATTTTTCTGAATCTTTAAGTTTATATTAAGAAATATAAGTTATTATTAATTTTCGTTGGTATTGGAAAAATATGGGGGAAGGGTAGCAAAAACTAAGCAAATTTAAACGATAATTTTTTGGTTTTAGCTAACTTAGCATTTATAGCTTTTTTCATAAAAAATAGCAAAATAATAGCATTTATAAATATAGTTAAAACGGTATTATATTAATATTAAATTATGTAATTCGTCCACATATAACAATGATATGCTTCAAATTTATGAAATGAAAAAGTAGCAAATGCTATTTTTTGGACTCTTTAATTTTATTAAAGTTTTGTGTTTTGATAATCAGTATTTATTATTATCCAGTTATTAAGTTTAAAATATTGATATACTGTACAATATTAATCATAGATTTGACTTAAGTTTTCACAGTAACTTATGTTTGATAATAAACCAAAAAAATTACTTATATTTTATAATTATGTGTGACATACAGTAGTAATATGAAAGTTTTCGTTATATGAGCTTATTTCGTATAATAGTGTTTGTTTATATAATTAATAGTTTATTGATTATCTCATTGATATTTTTTTATTTTGTCAATAATCAACAAATTAGAGTATTTATATAGTAAACAAAAATAACATAAAATTGTTTATTAGCTGAAAAATGAAAATACTCTTCACCTGATTAAAAAAAAGTAATTCAGTTAAAGCGAGTATACGATCTTTAGAATCGTGTCAATATAGTTTGGACAGACCAACACAATCAAATTTAAAGTTTGCTAAAAAAGTGTTTTAAATCGAATTGCAATATAAATTTTAGTTAGTAAATGGTCCTCGCTTTTTTCGTTCGATTGCTCCCATTATTTTATATTTATGGAAAATCTTGAATAATTACATTAAGCTTATACCTAAGTTTATACATATTTAATTTATATCTGAGTTATACCGGTATATTAAACTTTAGTAAAACGGCATTTGCCAATAAAATCCTGGTTCTATAAGATATTGTGGCATATGCCACAGAAATACAGATGAAATAATATTAACGCTAAAAACGGCATATGCCACCATAGAACAAAATCTCTTTATTAAATCAAAAATATGCACAAACAGTCAGACGGACAAAACCAAATTCATAAATCTGATTTTGGCAAAGTCAGATTAAAAACAAGATTCTATTCATAGCAATTGACTTTTGCATTAAATATAGTTAGATTTTGGACATTCACTCCCTTTATTTAAATATCATTTTTTTGAGAATTTAGTATTATCGTAAAAATTTAAATATTTATCAAATTGAAATTTGTCGTCCGATTTAAAACTGAATACAGTAAGCTTATTCCAATTTAATATTGCATTTAAATCAGGGTTATATATATATTCAATTTAATAAAAAATTTAATTCAAACGGAATATTCCGTTCTTTAAAGTTATTTTTAAATAAAAAGTTATCTTCTATATTCAAATTTTGACCCTAAATTTTAATTAAAACCGCTCTTATCGCAACAAATCCCTTTTATTAATATAAAACACTGTTAATATAAGTGTATTTGAATCAAAGTGAGATAATAAATCGAATATTGAATAATAAGATGATTAATATGATTAGATTATAAAAAAATATAGTTTTTCGAAAATAATATTTAGATAATCTATTTATTTATTTATTTATTTATTTATTTATTTGTTTTAGCCTGTTGTGGTAAAAGACACAAATAAATATCTGAATTCGCAATTATGGCATCCCGACTCATTTAGTCGTGAATTTGGTGACATTAAAAACGATTTAGTGAATTGTAGAAATGGTGACATATTATCGAAACAACCGATGAAAAAGTTTTGGGATGGGTTTGAAAACTTACAAAATCGAATGCGTGATAAGAATAATGAATATATGTTATTGAAATTGAAAGATTGGCCACCAGATGAAGAATTTAGTGAACTGTTACCAACACGTTATCGTGATTTAATGAATTCATTACCTCTTCCAGAATATACCAATCGAAATGGTGTACTTAATCTTGCGAGTCGTCTTCCAAACTGTTTTGTTAGGCCTGATTTGGGACCAAAAATGTATAGCGCTTACGGATCAACACTATATCCAGAAAAAGGCACTACTAATCTACATTTAGATATTAGTGATGCCGTAAATGTGATGATTTTCGTGGGAATTCCAAAAGAAAACAACAAAAATGATGTGCTCAACGCTGTAGACAGCAGTGGTTGTGATGAGTTAATGAAAAAACGAGTACGCGATAAAGGCGTGAAAGTTGGCGCCATTTGGCATATCTATAACGCTAGAGATGCCGACAAAATACGTGATTTACTTAATAAAGTTGCAATAGAAAGGGGAGATTCGCTTGAACCACATCACGATCCCATTCATGACCAAAGTTGGTATTTAGATAACATACTACGGGATCGTCTTTATAACGAATATCGCGTTGAAGGATATACTATTTGTCAATGTTTGGGTGATGCCATTTTCATACCAGCTGGAGCTCCACATCAAGTTCGTAATATTCACAGCTGTATTAAAGTTGCTGGCGATTTCGTGTCTCCTGAAAACGTATCGCATTGCTTTAATCTGACACAAGAATTTAGACAATTATCCGATACACATACCAATCACGAAGACAAGTTACAAATTAAAAATATCATATATCACACTGTCAAAGATGCATTATCGTGTCTTAAAAATCATACACAACACAATAACGTGAACAATAACATCACGTGAAACAGTGAAACATACTGTACTGTATAAGTAGATATACTCACCAGATCTTTATTACTAGTCAATGGTTGACAATCCACAATCCGGTAAATATGACAGTGACTGCACATTTGATACCAACACACATCAAATAACATATACCTTACAAGTACGGTAACGCGAACTGCGAACTAATTCGAAAACACCACAAAAGCTCAATTCATTGTTTTTTAGTTTCTGTAATATTTGATGCCTTATCTGGTATTGTTTTTAGTCTTATCATTTTAATAAATTGATTTATTTGCCAATTAGTGTCAATTTGGCAAAACAACATACATATGGAGTACATTAAACGTTTTTACTAAAGATACTCATTAACTGTATAATTTAAATATTATTAAATATCGATGTTTTTAATTTTTATAACGT
>JAQIXJ010004273.1:0-11111 GCA_034700185.1 Phthiracarus laevigatus | reverse complement strand
TCTAAAATTTAATTATGTTTAAATTATCAAACAATAGTTATTAACTTTTTTAAGAAACTCTGACGAAATATTTTTGTTCAATCTATTTTCAGCCATTGTTTAAGATCCTCAAGTTTTTCAAAAGAAAATCTGCAGATAATGGATCGGTCTTTAAATAATAAGATTCAGTGTTTATTACAATATTAAAAAATATATTTAAGCTTTCTCAGTTTTTAGAGAAAATAATAAAGTATTTAGTCCGGATTTTTAGTTGTCACTCCCTAAGATTAATACAGTAATTTAAAAAATTATACATATTGCATAAAAACTGGTATTAAAATTTAATAAATAATTTCGATTCTAATTCAAACGCTAATATATATCTAGCTTATCTGTTCTACTCTAATCTGTTATAATAATTTTAAAATGTTGGAGTTGTGATAAAGTTCGAACCTACAGGTAGATCGAGCTCAGGCCTAAATTCTTATGATTTTGCGTAATTATTTAGTAAACTTTCAAACGCGATAATTAAGGCAATTACTGGTTTAATTTCAATACCGTTTTGTGTGTTTTTATAAAGCTGAGAAAAATTTCACAAATTATCACTTTATTAATATAGCCTGTATAGGCCTAAATCCCTAAATTGGGGTCATTTTAATTCTTGTTTCTGTACAGCAAAACAAGGCTCAGTTGAGTTTTGCTTTTAGATGGAACTTATCTAATGATCATCTAAACAAAAATAGAACTCAAAATATCTCAAGTATCTCATAAATTGTTGCGATGGATAACAAAAAAAGAAACGAAAATCCCTTACATATCACTTGCTTTTATTTTATTGCAAAAGTTTATTTCATAACAAATAGACTTGACTTATTTCTTTATTGATCTCTACAGTAACAGATACTGTTTGTGCGCTTCAGCTAAACAAAAGCGATTGATGCCAACGAAAGTCAGGAAATAAAAAATAGTTATATATATAGATTTAGAATTTAGAAATCGTGGATTACAAATAAATTAAGTATATCAAAATCTGCCATAAACATGCTATTATTATTGACAATGTGCTCTACAACGTGTAAAATCAGAACAATATTATAGTGATGTTATTGCGTCCATTAAATAAAACGCAGATTTTTATTTTTTTATAAATAATTGAATAGCTTTTAGTGTTAAAATTTTTCCCTTAACGCCTTGATAGTGGATATCGAGACATTTGTCTAAGATTTTAGACGCAATGGACAAATAACAAAAAAATAATAATAATAAAAGCGAGAAATATTGGAATGAAATTTCCCCCAATGTGCTGACATTGAGAGATAACGCGTAACACCAGTTTAGCGATTATTATCGAACGCATGCACAATATGACACAATAATATTTTATAAATTCCATTTATAGCTGCACTAAAAAACTTTTGGACCGTTAAGCAAAAATATTGCGCATTTTTTGCACGTATTTAACGCTTATATTTAAGCTAAAATATAAACGCTTTGTTTAATTATGCAATAAAACAAAACGAAAAAAATAATGATAGTATTAAATTTTGTATATAATCTTAATTAAAAATACCTTCAGAATAAGACGATTCTGTCGCTTACACGTAAAGCGCAAAACAAAATTTCTCAAACTAAATGATTAATTGACATAAAACGCAGTCACAGTTAAGACAGTGTACGCCAGTATACCGTAAAAACATAGATTTAACGCCTTAAAGAGCACTTTCTGCGAGCTATAGTTAAACGCTTCGCTTCTATGCATCACCTATTATTCATATAACCATACGTATAACATAAGCGAATACACAGTATAAGCATTTTCATTAAAGGTTTTTTATTTTTGTTTCTTAAAAGAATTACTTCACATGAATGCCATTATATTTTAAATTTCTATTCGTTCCGTTCGTTTCATACAAATGGCAGCGAAACGCAAACGTTATACGCTTTTCAAGATCAATAAATTACATTAAGTAATACTTATTTACTTAAATCTAATTTAAATGTTTGCTGCGTTTCGGGTAAAATAAAAACAATCACAACCTCAATAAAATTAATCCATTTTATATTAATCAATTATCACTAAATATTAACAAGTAATATATTCAATAATAAAAAAGCAAAATCTTATTTTAAATGGATGGGTCATAACTAAATTTTTCTTTGTATCTTAGTTTAATGCCCAAATCGCCTCATTTCCACAATGAGAATATAAGGCAACAATAATATGGGCTTAAATTTTAATAATAATCTCATAATTATTTTTGATTTATAGTATCAACATAAAAATGTGTGGATTATTCGTTCAACGATATACAAAAATAAAATATAATTCTATAAATTCTTTATAAATCTAATTCTATTAAAATGTTGTTAAGAAATATTTAATATATAAATTCCAATGATAAGATTAGTTGCTTTGTTTGTCATAACCAGTGTTGTTTATATACAAAATTTTCTAATTATATTCTATTCCTATTCTATTCTTTAAAATCAAAATATATTTATATTCTATTCTTTAATTTTAAAATATATTTATATTCAATTCCTAATTTTTTAGATAATTTCTATTCCTATTCTATTACTAATTTTTTAAATAATTTCTATTCTATTCATATTCTATTCCTCGTATCATTTTTTCGTGGATTTCTATTCTATTCTTTTATAAAATTTTTTGTTTCTATTCTATTCCTATTCTTTGTGTCATTTTTCGCGCATTTCTATTCTATTCCTATACTAAGAATAGAATACAACACTAGACAACAGCTAATTTATGTTTAATGATGACTATAGGCTTCGATCTCAATAAGGTATTAGTGTGTGTATAGCATTAACTATGATTTAGTATGTTATATAGACTTAATTATACTGAGTTACGTTATAAATTTTTAACAGAGATGATACTTTTTCGAATTATCCCACTTATTATATAATGTTTTTATTTAGCACAAACTGAGCTATATTTTCTTAATATAATGTAAGAATTGAAATAAGCATAAATTGTTAGAATAATTAATATTTGCCTTAGAATTATAACGTTATGCTCAGACTATTTAGTCTAATCTCCGAAAAGTATTGTCTCTAGTTATGAATTATCGACTAAAAATGTGAAATCACCCGCTGCTAAAACGTTATAAAGAATGAATTTATTAAACTTGAATATAGTTATTCTCCGAAATATAATTGCATCAATTTTAATATCATATCACAATTTCTATAATGTTTTTATTACATGCATACTAATACTTTAATTTGTTAATTAGTTATTGGGAGCGATACAATAATTTTCATTCATTTTTAATTTTAAGATTTCTAGCCAATGATAATTGGCTTAACTTTGGAATAATAGATCCGTATAAAAGAACCTTTAACTCGTAATTCGTACGCTGTTCGGCCAATATTTTCAGATTATTTAGTAGCAAATCGGAATCATTACTTTTTATGAGACGAATATTCAAAATAATTTGCGACAATTGTTTGAGTTGTTTGATACCATCGATTATGTTGCGATTTAAACCGTTATCAATCGATAAATATCGTAATTTCGATAATTTGGATAATGATTGCATGAATGTTTGGCTACATTTGCAATAATAATCATTCATACAATTGCATACGAATAGGGGTTTTAAGCTAAGTTTTTCGATGTTTGGAAATAATATATCGATTTGAAATTTTTTTGGTAATTTAACGTTAACTAATCGGAGAGTACGGAGAAATGGCATCGGATTTGTTTGCGGTATTATCGGTATTATATCTAAAATGGTATATGGTTTGTCGAATCCATTGGATTTATACCCAAAATGTTTGATTTCGGTTTTAAGTAGACATTGAATCGATTCCGCATTCAGACTAAGGTATATAAAATTAAATGCAATCAAATCCATTAATTTGAGGCATAACAGCTGAAACATGGTGTTCTGATCTTTCTTTTGATTGATTCCGGATTCGTATCGAATGTCCAATCGTTTCAAATGTTTACCATTTCCATTACACAAAGCGATTACTTCACTCAGATCCAAACCAAACGTATATAATATCGACAACTTTCGGATATTTGGTCCGAGATTAGCGAACACTTCGTTCAAACGTCTTCGCGGCGACACAATCGTCAATTCTCGAAGTAATGGCAACCCAAGTATAATTGCGGCCAAATCTTTATTATAGATTTGTTGATTGGTTCGCGCCTCGATCTCCAATTTTAGTAATTTGTGCGACATTTGTGCGAACATATCCATCCAATCGATGGTCAAATAATTGCAACGATAACCGGTTATGGACAGTGATTCCAATTTTGGACATTTATTGGTAATCCATTTGACCATTTTTGCGTTAATCTTCACGTTATTACCGAATACAATGGTTTTAATGTTCGCGCATTTCGATAACAATTTGGAGAGCGTTTGGTTGGTATCATCAAAATTTGTGCCAAACGTTTTGATATGAATGCGATTTGATTGATGGCTGATCCCATTAGAATTGTCGTCATCAACGAAATGCAATTCCCTTTGGTTTAATAATACATTTTGGACGCAATGCGCGAACTGTTGGCTAACTGTTTCTAATTGCAATTTGTTGTTCAGATCCAAATACGACAATATAGTGCGTAACGTTTCGTCATTTAATATCATATTGGTGTTGACATTCGTTGGTTTCGATGACATTTCTAACTTACGTTTAGTGTTAGTACACTGTATTTTATGAGATATACTTCTCTCCGAAAATGACATATTATAATAATATGTGTCATTAAAATCGCGTTATTTTACGTTTATATTAATGTAATAAACTTTGTAATGGTTTGCACGGTTAGCAATAATCACTCATTTCATCATTATATTGCATATAAACGTTCAACACATACACATCAACAGTCGTCAACCACTAACTCATCAAAACAATACTATAATACTGTAGATTAATGCTGTGCATCTGTTTTTCATTAGAAAACGTTTTCATTTAACCAAAACCATTACAAAGTGCACACGATATCTAATCTCCCAAATCGTTTAAGAATTGTGCTATTTTTGTAGCTTAAATAAATTATGGTTGGAAAATAATATCCAGTTTATTAACTTTTATAAGCTATTTATGTATACTGTATTTTGACCAAATATAGACCAGGGTTTGGAATAACTCAATCAAATAAAAGTAACAATACTGTACACAATGATTGATATTAAAATTCATGCAATGTGTTCATACAACAGATAGTTAGTTTGAGCCTTATTTTATTTAGCAAACATCGAAACGGTCGACATATCTGACTGTAATCTAAATTATAGTTAGTATATTGTCACTCGCTTTAATCTTTCACTCCTAACTATTATTTATATTATTTTTATATGCAATCCTATTATAATTTATAAAGTATATAAAACGGCATATGCAACAGTAATCTGTGTCCTATGATATACTGCCACCAAAATTGTCACATACAACCGTAATTATTATTTTTAGCCTAAAAATTCCTTATTTTCTGCAAATAGTATAAAATGCCACTGGAATTTTTACCCAATTTTCGTTTTAATTACCCGATTAATGACGATTTTTGGCTTGTTTTGCTATTGCTTTTTTGGATTGATTGATAGATAATTAATTGCAATGCTAATCTGTAATGATACGGTCCTTCGAATTTACTGTAAGTACTGAGTGTCAAACTGAGATCTTCCCACTAAAATATAATTATTTGAATGCAAACAAGTTAAAAGTACAATACAATTAATGTTGAAAGTTTTGTGTGTGTTTAAAATGTTAGTTTTACCCTTAAGAATATTTTGAAAATGTTTGCCATTTTTATAAACAATAATTCAATCTTGTTTTAAAGTTATAAATAACTTTTTTGCAAGTTTCTTGAGTCACTTCTGAGCAAACATTTTTAATTTTTTCCTTTTAATTCATAAATATTTTTAGGATTTTCTGAAAAAATTATCTTTCAATACGTTACAGAGAAAAATCACACGGATTGATATCTGGTGAATGCGGAGGCCGCGCAAAATCACTTTTAAGAGTTATTATATTTTCACCAAAAACCTCATTTTTAGGATAAAGTTTGCCGAACAGTGTGGGCTGGAGATCATCCTGGATAAAAATTTGATCTTCAAAATATATACAATTTCCTAAACACATTTCATGCAACGTTGGCACAAAAAAATAGGAAAACATTTTTCTGTAATTGGTTTGTTTGATTGTTTCTAGCGTCCCGTTTTCGTCTTCAAAAAAGTAAGGTCCGATTATTATGTGTACACTTAATGCACAAAACACTATCAAATAGTCAGGATGAGCTGTTTTTCTAATATAAAATCTGGTTTTTCGATCCCCAAATTCGCATATTTTGTTTATTGCAGTAACCATTTAAATGAAAATGACTCGTCTGAAAACCAGATATTGAATTTTCAGATATTTATTTGTGTTAGATTTTAAGATAACCTAACCTAACCTAACCTAACCTAACCTAACCTAGGGAGTGAGTACGTGCCTGAATGAGTGAGTTAGGAAGAAAACATTTTCAATTGGAGATGGAGTTTCTATCGATGTGATTAAGAACAATTCATGGTACAAAACTGAACATATGGTAGTCGATACTCGATTACGATAATAAAGAGCATTCGTTATACAGTTTTACGTCGCCATATATAAAGTGTAAATGAAAATCAACATACAAATATTATCGTCATAAAAATAAATATCGTGAATGTAAGTAAATTACTTTATATTTAAATTCATTTATAATATGTACTTAATTATAGAACATCTAAAACATTTATGCGCGACTAAATATATAAACGGCATGTATACTCGTGGCCGCTATCGTGAGGCTACTAAGTATGCCAACGATCAATTTCAATTATTTAATACGCAGTTTTATCACGGTGCGCTTACTCACGCCATGGAAAGAAAAATGTAAAACGATAGATATCCAGGAATATAAGCCGATGATGAGGATGCATGTACACACACATACACATATTGATAAACGCTATGGGCATATTGTTATTTATGAGGATTTTGCTATACTATCGGAACATCCTCAAATGGGAGAAATTGTTGCTTACGAATCAATACATTTGTATTTATGGCTAACAGGTTTGCTAGTATTATTTGAAATACTATTATTAAATAATTTATAATATATTTATAGATAAGGAAGATGAGGGCCATGACCCTAATTGGAAATTTTATTCGTTTGCTACACGTCTTGTAGCTATGTTTCCTGATATTGTCATGAATTTAGAATTTATGGTTTGACAATAAGCAGAAATGGAGAATTCTTTAGCGGGAAGTTGGAAATGTTATAAAGAGCGAATTGAAGAACGTGAGAAGAAAGTTGTTATACGTCCGCATTTCGCCGACAACCGAAAATTTAGTTAAAAACAAACCATAGTTTAATACAAACTTAATTTATAAAAAATGACTCACCATTTTTCGTAAAATATTATATTAGAGTAATCGTATGCGTACACAATTAAGTCAGTATTTTTTCAGAGTCACTTTAGCCTAACCTGTCTTCTCGTATTTCTAAAAACTTACGCTTATATTTCTGGCTTCCTTCCCCTTTTTAATGTCGATTGTTTACATTAATAATAATCTAGGTTAGATTAAACAATCTGAAAAGTCGTAAGACAAAAAAAATTTAAAATAATTTTATAAGGGCCTCTCTTAAAATAATATTTATACTTCCTTAAAAAACAATTATTTTTCGCTACATTTGACCGTATTTAATTTTCATGATTTTTAACACATCGTACACATGTGAATAGTTATGCGTTTGTTTTCGCTAATAGTATGGAAATAATGCGGAAACATGTGAAACAAACGTTTTAATAATTTAATGTCATGTTTTTCGATTTTGTGAATTCTTTCTAAACATTTCCAAAATGGTCCGACGAAAAAAGCGGTGTTTTTTCGAGTCATGATTTTCCCGCAATATACTTAATCACTCATAGCAAAAAATTAACCTGCACTTTACAAGATTTTAATACCATTTATAAATTTAATGATTAAAAAGGTATATAACAAAAAACTTTGATGATAGAAAATTTTCAAAAATTCCCTGATTTTCCTACTCTATAGTAATAACCTGTTTTGGTTTATTTTGTTAGATTTTAAAAGTTATATTTGGGTAGAAAGTCAGTAGTTTATAGTTAATTACAATTGACAGATATAATCCGTTCATTTTTTTAACGTTTAAAATGATATACGTTTAAAATCATCTGTTTAGGTAAGTATTAATAACTAATGCCGCGACATTTATCACTTTTTCTTTGTTTAAAGGCCTATAAAAATGACTTTAAAATAACTAAAAATGACCCATAAAAATGACATTAATTTCTAATAAACAATTAAAGTGCTTCAAATATATTCAAATTAATATTCGAAACAAACAAATTAATTAAATTATTATCGTTTAAACTATATCGATCAACTCTAAAAAGATTATAATGAGAAAAACTTCTTTCAACGTCACAACTTGTTGCGGGAGCATACTTAAAAAGTGCAATTTCATTGGGTTGAAGTTTTGTGGTGTTTTCGAAATTATCCTTACCAGATAAAAACTCACATCTAAACTTCATTTAACCTGGATTTTTGTTTAAACTATCTTTTAATTTTTTAAACGCAACGTTACCCGAAAAAACTTCTAGTTTGCTGAAGTCTTGAAGCATTTTTTCAATATTGGAGATACTTTCTTAAATCAAAAGATCTCTTGTTTTCAAAAAATCTTATTTATTAACTTTAATGAGGTCCCCGAAATGAGCATTTTTATAAGAAAGTTGACTCGAGTTTATCGTATTGTTTTAAACAATCATGAACTTCTTTAATTGAATTATTTTCACTTGGATCAAACTTTTTAAACACTTTACTAATAGTTTCTAAATGTTCGGAATAATAAATTGCAAGAGGAATAATTTTCTCAAAAACTTCTTTCCTTAACCGCCCGAGTTTAAGCATATATGCCGCACCATCCGTAACCAAAAGTAAAACGTTTTCATATTTAATATTATTATCCCATAATTCCGCCAACGCATTATTAATTAATTGAAACATTTGTGTCGAATCTGTTTTTGTTACAAGTCTAGCTTTTAATGAAAAACGTTTACTTTTCAGTTGTGTCTAACAGTCCGGCAATTATGTTTACTACAAATCAGTAGTTTCATCGATCGACAGCCAAATATGTTTATCGCACAACTCATTTTTAACTCTATGTGTAACCTTTGGAATAAACTCAAATTAAATTAATAGTAATATATTTATTTACTTACATTTACGGCAACATCTGAAATATAATATTTTCTTAATGCTGTAGAATCAGGTGTTTTAAGCTTCGAATAAGTTTCTAAAAATTTGTTGAACGATGGATTGCTTAATTTTTCAAATGGTATATCGGCTCCCACTACCGCTTCACATAAATAATAATTATAATTAGATTTCTTTCCTAATACTGAACTAATATATTGTTAGCGCTTATTGTTTCGTTTCAACGCTTCTTTATGTTTATTTATAGAAAAATGTTGTAATCCCCATTTCTTTCTACATTTTTGATTTCTTGATTGCATGGTTGACACAAAAGTATTTTACCATCAGTTGACAAAACAGTGTCGAACTCACGTACATATTGTTTAATTTTTAAAGATAATTTTTTCGCAGTTTTAGGCATAATTTAAACCTTTGTTTATTTTAAAACAATGGTGAACTTTAAAAATAAGGGATTGTTGAGAAATTTTCAAAATATGACACAACGATTCAAATATGACTTTTCATGACCTAACAAATGCTTATCAAATGACTTGATTTTGATGTTTTGTAAATATAATTTATTAAAAAGTCTATATATTGGCTAATAAAAAAGTATTGAAGTCATAAACGTCGCGGCCTTACTAATAACTTAATTTGTTCTTTGTTTTTCCCAATGGTATAATAGAATTTCGAGTACTATTTATAAATTCATTAAATTCTTGTTTTTAAAGTCTAATTTTAATGCCTATTTTTTGGTTAAGTTTGGTTTGAAAACACTAAGTTAACTGTTTTTATTAACGACAAGTATTTTAAAGTTTTAGACAACTTCGTTCACTAAAACTAAGCACGAAGACTATGAATGGGTGCATTAAATTGGAATTAATACTTTAAATGTGAAATATAAATTTTCGTCAGCATTTGATCCATTCATAATGTATAGCTATGCTATGCAACATTATCGTTGCTTGTTTTCAACAACAATTCAAATGAAATGCTAATAAGATCTAATAAAATTTCGATGTTATGGAACAGTTGAATGTCGCAAATATGACTTATACTGTTACCGTAGAAGTCATTAAAAACTATAACTACAAACGTTTGGTTAGTAGTTATATCGAAATAGATGTTAATCAATGTTTTGGCGCATAATCAACTCATAAGTTTTTTCAAACAAATTTCTGAAATTTGTGGTTACGCTGCGTTATGTTTGGCAGTATTTTGATCAGTAAATTATAACAAAGTTATTCGTTTGCTTTATAGTTATGGACGTAAATTTCGCCAGTTATGTCAAAAAAATTGCTCAGATTTGGATATGTTTATTGTGGACACTTTCACATAGTGTGGGCAAAAGTAGGAAATATTATTAAACTAACAAAAACGAACTAAAACTTTTAAAAACAAATTGTTTTTAAATAATTTTTAATGGTAGGCGCAAATATGAATGTAAACGAATGGTCACACTATAGATTATTGTTATCTAATGCACTATACTATTGGAATGTCTCAGTTCCTATAATAACGCATTCAATCCAAATAATAAATAAATAAATCTTAATTGAATCAGTAAACAGTACTCTTGTGTTAACAATACCACAATTATTGAATATTATTTTCGCTACTTTAAAATAAAGGTCAGTATTATTTGAAAGATATGTACAGAGTGAACATTGTTTTAATTCAATGGTTAGTATTGGTTAATATCAAATTACTAATAGAATAACTAAACATTTACTAACATAAACTTATGATAGCTTTTTGCAGTGTTGTAATCAACTTATTCCAGTTCACTATACTCACTAAAAGCATTGTCTACTACAGTTATTTTTCCAGAGAGCCTTCTTTCAGATTAAGATAATACACAAACGCTAATAGGATTGAACGAAATCGTATACAAGAAAATTTTT
>JAQIXJ010004272.1:0-11112 GCA_034700185.1 Phthiracarus laevigatus | reverse complement strand
GAATAATCAATAAAAATATTTATTGGAAAAAATGCCTCTATTATTTAAAAGCTCAAAGGGTTAAATATAGGTGGGGTTTGATCGTGTAACAATATGGCGGCGGAACCGCTCCGCAACTATCCATAACACGTGACGTCATAGCGTCCTTGAACACACCCTAGAAACTAGGTCAAGGTCAACCTCAACACGCCATCCTACTACTCGCTTACTATTTTATTAAAACCCTATAAAATTTGTTATATAATAAAGATAGAAACTTGAATCAGAAATTGTGTCGATTAAAATGAAATAATAAGTATAAATATTAAATATTTTAAATTATAGCCTAACACGTACACAAAAACACGCATAATATTTATTGCCACATTAGTTAATATTTATATTATCAAAATTAAGATTTAAATATCTTTTAAATAAGTACTAATTATTAGTTATAATTTTATTTCCATGTAATGTTAGATGGATTCTGGAGGACCAGCTTTTCATTACAATAATGGCGGAGCAGTCCTAATGGGTATCACAATATTTTCCGTTTGGGGATATGCTGAACATCCGACTGGTTCCCTTCAAGTGTTTTATTTTCTGGATTGGATTTCATCACAAATGCATTTGGCTGACAAATACTTTAATCATTAAAAAATAATAACGAATTTATTTATAAATTAGCAATATTATTTACCTGACTTTGACAGAATTAGATAAATAGAGTTGGGTCTCTCTGTCTATTTGTATACATTAAAGGATTTTATTGGTTTCATATATTAATTATGCGATTTTTATGTCAAAAGAAAAAAAGAAACAAAAATGGGCATTAATAAGTTAAGATCATGAATTAGTAATTGCTTTAATC
Organism: Phthiracarus laevigatus; assembly: GCA_034700185.1. Lineage (NCBI taxonomy): Eukaryota > Metazoa > Arthropoda > Arachnida > Sarcoptiformes > Phthiracaridae > Phthiracarus > Phthiracarus laevigatus. The sequence continues at coordinate 10,262 of JAQIXJ010004272.1, read as the reverse complement.
GAGTCGAAATTGATAACGGTAGCTCCTTTTTAAGCTCACTTTCTCAGAGAAGTCGAGCTAATGTTTGCTTGTCCTTCAGTCCATCCGTGACGACGTCCACATTCTTATATTAATTAAGGTATTTAAACGGAGTTCTTAAGTTAATTAAGGGATTTGGCATTTTCAATATTGGCTTAAAAACAGTAAATTTATGACTAAAGTTTTCTGAACTATCTGTGATAGTGTCGTTCTTGTTTATAAATTATATTATATTAATTTTATCTGACAACAATATCTGACTGTCACAATCGTTTGCTTGCGAATATTTCGGTCGTGTAATTTAAATTGGAAGCAAATAGCCATTATTCATCCTTTTCTGCACACATCAGATCGACCCTTGAATTTAGAATTTTTTATATATATTAATTTTTCATTTTGGAATTAAATATTAAATTATTTTTTAAAAATCTTATTAGCTTAGACAAAACTATAAAAAGTTCTCTATGAATATGTCGTTCTTTTTTCTATTCTCTTATCTAAAATTTTTGGATCTAATTTCGCAAATTCTTCGTTCTTAATGTTTTCATAAACCTCTTTTAGATAACTGGAAGCATTTAATATACCAATATCTGAGAACTGTGACAACGCTTCCAACGCATTTCCGTACACTTCGTAGCTTTGTAAACCGATGTGAATCATAAATTTAATTAATATAAATTTTTTAGATCATTTTGAGCGTAATTATTGTCTGCCCTTATATTCGCAGTCTTCTAATAATGGGATTTTACATATTTCCTATGTTAAAATAGGGATTTTGAATTTTTGCCATTACGGCTTTAAAACTAATAATATTCGGCACACCTTAGAAAAAGTTAGCTCTCTTTTAATATGTTGTAATGAATATCATTTTATATATAATAAAACAAAATATTGGGAGTAAAGTACGTTAATTACAATTGTCCTCAATCGCTAATATCAAAACATTTTTCTATGTTTATGTCAATTTCGAACTCTAATATCAAATTGATTTGTTATTTAAAACGATTTTAAAAAATTTATTATTATTTATTGGTAAAATAAACAACCTTCAAACACTAACTTCAGCCTTCAATCCCATTTACGTAACTTATCAATAAAGCATAAACATTAATTAAGAAATACTGTAATACGCATTTCATTAAAACATAAGAGGACATGTTTTATTAAAGTCATAAACGTTATTGTTTTTCAAAAAGCTTATTATTTATTGTGTCAAAATTAAGTATAATTTAAAGTATTTGCCTTCAAAATAACTTCAATGTAAATTAATAAGGAAAACAATAGGGAAAATGTTTTGTGTTTGTGTTGGTATTACTTTGGCAATATTATTTATTTCTATTGTTTATTTGTTGTAAGTACAAGAATTAGTGGATACTAAAAATTCTTACATAATAGATTAATTACAACAAATTTTTTATCTGATTGTAATATATATATTTGATCATCTAAGGGAGTCTGTATTTCTTTGTAAATATGGGTTTTATGATTATTGATGAATTATTATTAAACTCAATTAACATCCTTTAAGCGCATAGTTCTATGATAAAACTATTTTATATTGTAAACAAAATCCAATTTTAATGTTGAGATTTGATTATAATTAAAAGTTGATGTTAAAACTGCAAACATTTAAAAAAATTGTTAAAAATGATAGATAATAAGCATAGTTACCCAAAAGGTCATTAGTAAAATCTCATGAGTGAAAATAGTATAGCATTAGAATGTGTGTAATTAAGTGAATAGAAAAGTTGGAAATTAATCCAAGACAAAACGGGAAATACACACATATGTATATCGTATTATATAGAAACAAAATCGATACGGTCATAATATCTGACTTTGCTGTTTAAATTTTAGTTAGTTTATGGATACTCGCTTTTTTCATTCGCTCCCAACCATTATTTAATATTTTATATTCTGTATGAGTTAATTTTTACTACAAAATCCGATAAATTTTTACATAAAATATATTTAAAGTATTTGGGAATTAACAAAATTAAACATAGTTAATCTTACATTTCACGATTAAAATAATTTTTTCTAAAATTTAATTTTAATTAATTTTATAAAGCGTATAATCTGATTATTGGATATATCAAAAATTGCAACTATTTAATAATTAGAATATTAGTTCTTAAAATTTTGGAACATATTTAATAGGGTTATAGCGTCATAATGCGCAAGCTTTTTGTTGATAGCATTTTTCAAACTAAGATTTAGGCCATCCATTCTCTCCTTATTGTCAAGAATTAGCTTATCAACCAATGGTTTTGCCAAATAGTTAAGCAAACTGTTGAAAAAGTTTGACAGGTTTCCATCGATTAAGTTATCTAAATGTAGTTTTATTGCAGTTTGCGATATTTTAAAATCGATTTTATCGGCAACAAACTGTTTTCCATTAAAAACAGCAACCACTGATGCTTTTCCATTAATATTTTTTACTTCAATTAGTATCTTTCCATTGCCTCGAATGGGAAAATATTTAAAAGCTTTTCCTAAAATTATATAATAGAAAATAAATTCTCTATTAGTAAGCGATAGATATTTTAACCTTTCGATATTTATGATTATTAAACACATTTAAAAATTGTTAGATGTGGGAAATATTTAATCTTTTTCCCTTACCGTTCATAGTATAAGTTCCTGTTCCTTTCAATTCAGGTAAAAATATTTGTCCGCTAACGTCTAATTCCAATTTTTTGAAGTCGAATATACTTTTAAAATTAGTTAACGATACTTCAGAAATGCCTTCGATCTTAAATCCAGGATTAACTACAACCGTAACATTTGTATTCTTTTTGACAAAATTTTTTTATATTCTCTTATCTAAAATTTTAGGATCTAATTTCACAGATTCTTCTTGTTTAATATTTTCAAAAACCTCTTTTAGATAACTGGAAGCATTTACTATACCAAGTTTTGACAACTGTGCCAACGCTTCCAAAGAATTTCCATTTACTTTATAGCTTTGAAAACCTATAACATAAATTCATTTCTTAAAAACAAAAATATAACTCAATTAAAAAATAATAATTTCGAATAATCATACTTAAAAATAAAACAATAAATATAACTCGAATCGCTGGTGAAACAATCATTGTTCACTAAATAACATAAAATTGTGAAAACTATTGCAATAAATATGTTAACTCAAACTTTTTCAAAACATAATAATTAACATTTAACTGAATCTCAAATTTATAGTCTTTTTAAATCACACATTACCCATTCAGTAGTGATCAAATCCGTATACAAACCGTTTCAATGTTTGAATAAAAACTCCGAAATCAAAGTTCTTGGTATTAATGTTTCATCAAACGAAAGAATTAGTAGAAATAAAAACAGAAATAAATAAACAATTGTGCAATAATTTGAAATTGTAATAAAATTATAAAAATATTAATTAGGGAAACCAACTCTGTTTTGTCTAATTATTTATCTATTTAATCAATAGCTATCGCATTTAGTCCAGCAAATCCTTGGCAATAAATTAGTTGAATTAAATTCATTAGTTTAGTGTTTATATACTTACTGTAATAAATATCTTACACATTTGTTATAATTTATTATCTATTTTCGTAGACTTTTAGAAATTCGGTAATATTTGAATGATTACTAAAATCTTTAACACTTTTTTCACTCTTTTTTGAAATAAATCAAGGACTTAGTAAAGATATCAATTTCTATAGACTAACATTAAATAAAAAATAATTACACTGAATTTAAATAATCGTACATCAGATTATTAAATAAACAAATGTAATATTCATGATAAACCGGACTAAAAACAAAAATAACTTAAGCTAAAGAAATTAAGTGAAATATTCGGATTATTTTATTGCATTTATCAGGAATTTTATTTGATTAACAGATAAAAAATTAGTATATAAAACGATCATATTTAGTGATTATTACAAACTAAGTATCTTTAATTTAATCTTTGTGTTACATTAAACCGAATGTTTTACTCGCAGTAATAAATCTTTTTGATATTAAATATAATAATTTAAAAATGCTGTGCGTTTCTATAATTTCAATACTTATTTTATTATGCACATTCTGTTCATCAGGTTAATGAAAAATGATAAATTACTAAAATTAATTTATTAATATAAAATTTTGGGTTAAGATGCTTGCAATGGTGGAAACGCGAACCCACTTATCGACGAAATATTGGCAAATGCTAAACCAGATTTAGCAAAGCGAATAAATTTGCCTGACATTAATGACGGTATTAACTTAAATTTTAGTAATATAATTCTATTTTCTTATTATTTTCATTTGATAAAATTGTTAGGCGACAAAAAATTATGGGACATCCATGTATGGGGTTTTGACAGTTTAAAACGCGGAGGCAATGTGTGCTTCGAAAATAAAGGTTCATCACTACAAACAGTTCGCGCAAACTTCGAAGTATTCAATATTCGTGGTTTTGCGCGCGGCTCTTATAAAAAAGTTATCAAAGTTTTTGGCCGTAAAATAGCACAGAAAACATTTAAGGGCACTGTGGATGCGACTATACCTCACATTAAGGTACGATTTGTGATCGATATCAATCATAATGAACGTCGGATTACACTTAAAGAGTTTAAGTTTGAAAAGTTTGATAACGCAAAGTTTAAACTAAAATTAAGCGGCATTTGGAAAATATTTAATTCGATGGTGAGTAAGTTAGCCGATAGAATGGGCAATAAGCAACTCAAACCGAAAGCCGAAACAATGCTTCGCGACTCGTTTGCTAAAGCATTGGCTAAATTCAACAAATTTGATTTAATTCCGCAATAAAAATTACTTAATATAATAATACTATATATCTATTTATAATCAAGACTCATTTTTATTTAATATGTGTGAATAATCAAAAAATAATTTAATTAAAAATTTAATATTTTATTGACTTAAAATATTATTGTTATTATCATTCATACTTAAGATTGCATATGAAGTATATAATATCTGATTATGCCAATTATACTATTTATTAATTCAAATAAAAATCAATAAGATAGCAACGTGTTGTGATGCGTACAAGATATATTTTTACGATCATATTCTATGAATCCTATTCAGTAATTTTTGTAAATAATAAATAAATAAATAACGATTTTTAGAATTATATTAAAGCTGTGAAACAATGATTGAAATCAAATTACATATAGGCCACAAATAAATAAAAAAATTCATCATCTCTATAAAATTCCTATGTTATCAGTATAAATTTATCTAAATATACTTTTTATTTAAAGTAATTAATTGTGATGATCAAAATGAAACAAATAAATAATGTTGTCATACTGTCAAATTGTTTTCCCTATAACATCGCATGATAGGTGAAACTCCACCCTCACCTCAAACAGGGTTCAGCCACTAAAAGTGCAGTTCCTTTTTGCTCTAACGCAGAACACATACAAACAAAGCGGAAGCAGTTTACATCTAAACGTGGACGGATCTACTTTTAATTTACACAAAATTTTATTTAACTACAAAGTTACATATAATGGAACCGCAATTGTTCGTTTGCGTGTCTGTATTTAACTAGAAAATGGATAAAAATTCAAGATCCGAGCCTGACATCGGCCTGAAAAATTTAGGACAAAAACTTAAACAGAATTACATTTGCAGTCAAATATATAATGGCTATTTTATATATTTTTCTACAAAAATAATTAATTTAAAAAAAGTATAATTTTTTAACTAAACGTATAATTTTTATTTCAATTTGATTTATTAACGTGAGATAAATAATTATATAAATCAAAACATACCCATAAAATATTTATAAAATTAAATTAACAATGATTTTACTAAAAGTCTTAACAAATCAAATTTTATAAAGTCATGGCATTAATTTATATTTTAAAGTTACATTTTAAAGTTTGAAACGAATGACTTCAATAAAAGATTTTATTTACTTCTTTTTCGAAGACTTTAATTTTTTGCATACGCAATCTTCCGGTTTCAAATCTCTGCAAAGCACACCAGGAGGTCGCTATTCGATGCATACCATGGATAGAATGTATAAGACATAGACATAAGACATACATTCTATCCATGGTATACATCGAAAAACGCTTCCTTTCGGTCCAGTGTTAATTAATTGATTTCCATTATTAGACTTGACTGTAGTTATAGAAAGCACACCAATCAGTATACCAAACAGTATGACAACATTTATTTGTTTCATTTTGGTCATAAAGTTAATCAATTTTTATTAAAAGTTTATTTAAATAAATTTATACTGACAACAAAAATTTTTTAATAAAACGAGGAAAGTTTTAAAAATGTTATCATTTATCAATGGCTTGTATATGATTTGATTTCAATCATTGTTTTTTCAGCTTATATGTGAGAGATATTGTCTGTTCATAAGTAAATAAAACAAACTTTCAATGTGTCATAAATATGTTTATTTCACATTTATTTGAAAAATTATCTCTAATTACTAAAACTTTAACAAGAAATATTCACTTTTAGTGGCAAACACAACAATCCCTAAAAATTAATGCAAATTTTGTCCACACAAGAATAACACAATTGCTTACAAAAAATAGAGATCTTTAGATAAACTGTACAAATTTAGAATTTAAGTGGTTTAATTTATTACTGGAACATTTTAAGAAACTACTCAAATACATGTGTCTTATTGATTTATTAAAACACAAGTTTTGTTTAAAATTTATAATCTGTGGTCATATTCTTCAAGTAACAGCTTAATCTGGTGGCAAAAAACTTATTAAAGTCGGATTAACATCGATTTGATTAATAATTAATTATTAATCTTAGCAAACTTTTTAACTGAATCCATGATTACTGTAATGACTACTATGAAGTGATCTCTTTATGAATGGATAATGATTTTCTGTGTAAACAATTGAGTTTAGAGAAGATTAACTTTGCTCTAATATACCTTAATAAAATAAGCGTAATAATAATTTCTTGGTTGAATCGTTTGCTGAAGGATTAAAAAACTAAGTACTTTAAATAATGGTTTGGAAAAATATAGTGTTTTATTACATTAATTAGTTATAAATATTCGATAATTTAAGTTTCTTCGCCAAATTATATATAATTATTTCTAAAATAACAATTTTTGCATTAAAAGAAGTTTTTAACATAAACTTTAACCAAAAGATAAACTCAGGCTTATTATTTTATATATAATGATTCATAATTTTTGATAATGATTAATCAATTGATTTCGTTAAATATGTTTATTAACTAAATCACAATCCTTATAAACAAATTAAGTGAAAATTGTAAGAAAAATCCGTACCAGTTTCACCCTCACGCTCTTTGCCTTAATTCACCTAAAGTTACTAAGGAGTGATAACTAAAAATCCTGACTAAATACTTTGATGTTTTCTCGAAAAACTGGGAAAGCTTAAATATATTTTTTAATGTTGTAATAAACATTGAATCTCATTATTTAATTAAACATAACCGATCCATTTTATTTTTAAAATCTTGAGGATCGTAAACAATTGCTGAAAATAGAATTGACAAAAATATTTCTTCAGTTTCTTTAAAAAGTTAATGAATATTGTTTAATAATTTAAATATAATTAAATTTTAGACACATTAGGACTTATCTGATTTTGAATACAAAAATTTAATTTTACTTTTTCGATCAAAAAATTGAATTATTTAATTTTCGGTTTTTTGAGATTAACGAGTACATTTAGTACCAAAAACCCACGAATGATTTAATAACCTTTCTCTTCAATCTATCATAAACATCAAACATACCTAAATCCCATTTGATTTTTCTTTACGAAAGTAAAAAAATTATAACTTTAATTTCTTACCATGACTAAGACAAGCTGATAAAGTAGACATTTTAAAATGTTTATGTTTATGTTCGGTTTTTAAGTATTTTTTCAAAGCACTACATCTCGAAATTGCAAAAAGTATTGGACAGATAAAAATTAAAAACATTTAGATTTGAAACAATAATGAAACATAAAATATTGCTATCCAGAATAAATTTAATCAATAAATAGAATTTTTAAAATAAATATACGAAAAGTAGTAGATATAGTTTCAAACTTTTTGGTTATTTGGTCAATGGCATACTACCTTTGTTTGTATAATTATATTATTTTTATATGTCAAATCAGTTTTTTTAAATAAACATAAAAACAAAGTCCGGATTTTTAGTTATCACTCCTTACTTCTAGTTATAAGTATATTTTTAAACAAACTAATTAAAACTGTAATTAAAAACCAATAATATATTTTAATAAATAACAAACTTATTTTTCATTGATTTTCAAATCTAATTCAATCGCAATAAATATTTCTATAAATTTATATTTGATTATAAGTTTATGTTTTACTTACTTCATAATAATTAAAAATGTTTTCGGCAAAATAAAAATGAGTCAAAAACAATGAAAACATTGGAAGTCATTGGAATATAAAATAACTTCTAATTTAATGATTTTTATTACGCCTTATATGTTAATGAGATACATGTTTATGTTATTTGCCACGAACCTATGAAACTTTATCGTCTAATAATAATAAAAATTATTAGAAATTAAAAACTTGTTAAATTTGTTATTTTTTCAATCAGTAAATTTCAAAAAAGAAGAAAGCCTTGAAGGCATAACAATAAGAAATTGCGGAAGAAAACCTGCAATTAATTATATTATTGGCGGAGAAGAATTAATTCAAAATGAGTTTCCTTTTATGGTTTCATTACAATACGATTGGGTTAAAGTCAGACAAAATCCGGAATTAGAACACGATTGTGGTGGTTCTATCATTAATAAATGGTGGATATTAACTGCTGCTCATTGTTTAGACATGTTTATGGCATTTTTGAATTCAAAAGAGTAAGATTTAGATCCATATAAGAACCATCTGCTTAACATTGTAACTGGTGCTCACATGTGGTCAAAGGGTAAACAAAGATATAATATATCGAAAATTATTATTCACAGTAAATATGAATATAATAATGGGACATATTATGACATCGCATTAATTAGAGTTAATAGAAAAATTAAAATCAACTCAAATGTAAACGCAATATGTTTGCCGTCAAAACAATATTCCGAACCGAAAGTAGTATTAACTTTTATTGGTTGGGGTTCGTTTCGATAAAATTTGAAATACGATAAACCACCAGTACTTCGTTAAGTTAATTTAGATATCATTTCTGACCAAAAATGTGCAAATATTTTTAAAGGTATCGGCAGAATGATTCGTCGTCAACATCTTTGCGCATTTAATAGAGGAAAAGGAACATCCGTGTAATGTAAGCAGAAAGTTTGCGCTTACTATTATATTAAAACCCTATAAAACATGTTATATAATAAAGATAGAAACTTGAATCAGAAGTTGTGTTGATTAAAATGAAATAATAAGTATAATTATTAAATATTTTAAATTATAGCCTAACACGTACACAAAAACACGTACTATATTTATTGCCACATTAATCTATATTTATATCATCAAAATTAAGATTTAAATATCTATTAAATAAGTACTAATTATTAGTTATAATTTTATTTCCATGTAATGTTAGATGGATTCTGGAAAACCATCTTTTCATTACATTAATGGCAGAGCAGTCCTAATGGGTATCACAATATTTTCCCATTGGGGATGTGCCGAACATCCCACTGGTTCCACTCAAGTGTCTTATTTTCTTGATTGGATTTCATCACAAATACATTTACTGATACGTTTATTGATACATATATGGCTGACAAATACTTTAATCATTAAAAAATAATAACGAATATATTTATAAATTAACAAACATTTTTGATCTAACTTTCACAGAATTAGATATATAGAGTTAGGTCTTTCTGTCTATCTGTATACATTAAAGGATTTTATTGATTTCTTATATTAATTAAGCGATTTTTAAATCAAAAGAAACAAAAGAAACAAAAATGGGCATTAATAAGTTAAGATCATGAATTAGTAATTGCTCTAATCTGGTCAAAATTGATAACGGTATCTACATTTTAAGCTTACTTTCTCATAGAGAAGTTGAGCCAGTGGATTTGAGTATGTATGCTTGCCCATCCACATTATTATATTAATTTAGGAATTTAAACTAGTAAATTTCTGACTAAAGTTTTCTGAGCTATATGTGAAAGTGTCGTTCTTGTTTATATATTATACTATATTAATTTTATCTGACAACAATATCTGACTGTCACAATCGTTTGCTTACGAATATTTCGACCATGTGATTTGAATTGGATGCAACTAGCTAGTATTCA
>JAQIXJ010004271.1:0-11116 GCA_034700185.1 Phthiracarus laevigatus | reverse complement strand
TCAAGCAAACAAACCAATCAAATATTTGTATAGTATATCATTATCGAAATACAGTATTGCGAATAATATAAAGGTAGATCTTCTAATTATAAAAATATGAAATATTAATAAAGTATATGCCCTTTTATAATTTATAGTCTGTAACTTATTTTTAAAATTTAAAAGATTTTTTCGATAAAAGATTTAGTTCAAGGTCATGCAATTCAATAATCGTTTCCTCTATAATACTAATAAACTTATTTAACACTTGGAATTTTTAAAATCAAATAGAAAATATTTATCTAATAGATAGTAAATAGAAAGAATTTTTAAACTTGAACATAACCCGATTGGTTTGCATCCTACCCTATCTGATGTATTGAATCCGACTCTATCCGACCAGCTTATCTATCTTTTTTATAGTTAAACATATTTTTATAAATATTTAATTATGTTAACAGAAAAATATTATCTATATTCCCAATAATAATTACTTAATTATAAATAATAACTTAATTTTAAAAAATTCCAAAATCATCAAAAAATTTTGTTCTCTTTTTTGTATTATTTAATAAAATTCGGGTTCGTTCTAATAATTTTGAAACCTGATTCGATCCGAACACAACCTAACCCACCAGTTTTGTCGAATAACCGACCCGACATTTCTGTTATCTGTTTACTAGTCAATTTATTACCAAATATAAATTTATTATACAAGTTAAAGTAGTTTTTATATTTAAAGAGATAATATTTTTAAATTTTAAATGTACCTAATTATATCTATTATTAACAATAGAATTAATTTTTTGCTATTAATATTATTTAGTTGCTATCACTTATTGAAAGAATAGGCAAGAAAAAAGTTGGATTTTATTGCTGGAAATTATTTATCATTAATTATTTTCGATTTTATCAAGTACGTACGTTTTCGCTTTCGTTTTATAAAACAATTAAAAACTAATTTTCAATTAACAGACAGTAACTTTAATGGTATTATATTTCATTAAGTCGTCAAAATATCAAATAAAATTATTATAATTATTTATAATTCATAATTATTTGCTCATTACTGTAAAAATAAGCACTTATTTCAGTACACATTTGTCAATAAAGTTATTCACGTCAACGTTTTTCTATTGCTTTACATTAATCATTAATGCGTATATATTTTTCTGAAAAATATCTACAAATATTCTATTATGTTTTTTTTATTTAACAAATTAACAACCCATTAATCACAAACTTGCTCATTTTTTGGCCTCAGTTTTAAAAATTTTGGATTTTTAATTTAATGTTTTTTGTTTCTACCCATTAAGTTAAGACTCAATAAACCTGTTTTACAATTCAAAATATCTTCACAAAATTTCAAATGAAATTAGGGTAAAGCAAAAAATTAAGAATTCTGAATGCATGTTTTATCGCCTGCTTTCGAATAAGACGTTAAAAATAAAAAACAAACATACAGACATTACCGAATCCATATATCTGAATTTTCAAACAGATAAAAATCCGAAATTAATTGAGTTTCTGTTTTAACAATAATATGTGTCAATTCATATTTATGACATTCAAGTACATATTAAAAGGCTTATAATTGTTACCATTATGTGGTGGAATTGGATATTAGCTACGGTAATGGCACGGTAGTGTAGTTAAAAAATTAAATATCTAAATCACTAGATTACAAAAATTTATTAAACTTACTTGCCTATAAATATTAAATAATAGTCGATATTAATTTTATTAAAAGCTAGTTATATAAGCTTATCGTTAACATTTTAATATAAATTGAATTCTTAAAAAATAGACAGTAAAAATACAAATAATTAGTCCATATTTTTATTAAGCTTGTTATTCACATAATATTTAAAAGAAAAAAGATATGGATTTATAACAAAAGTTTTTTCATATTGTGATTGATTCAAAAGTTAATAACGTTTTATTAAGAGATTTATATCCTAGTTGAAAGGAACCGCTTTAACAGTTACACCAAATCGTGTAGTGATCGAGCAAACTCTAAAACAAACTTTGAATGTCCCCAATTTCGTTGTTAGCGGTTGAAACAAACTTATACTCCATCAGTTTAACTTAATTTAAAGCGTTAACTTAATCAATAAACCGGCAAATCTTTTTCCGATACAGCTTCGCGGTCCGCAACCAAACGGCTATCAAACAACTGGTGGATGTGTAATGGATGCAAGTAAATAGGGGTAATAAAAGTTTTCAGGGATGCTGGGAATGAGGGATAAATGCTGTAATGCAGTGTATTAACTGCAGGTACTGCAGGTCTCTAGTAGTGCCATGTCTTACTTACAAGTTCACTCTAATCTATATTACTATTTTATCTACAAATTTTATGGTAAAGTAAAACTATTCTTAATGATTAGTATTAATTGCGTTGTCATACAATGTCTTCCACTAAAAAATTTAATATTTTTAGCAAATTAGATCAACAATTAGTTAATAGCATTAAACTATTTTATTTGAATAAAAATAATTTATTATTTGTTACTTTTGATGACAAAGTTTTTCATTATAATTCAAGTGATGTCCAAATAAAACAATTTGAAACATTTTGAAACAAAATAACACAATTATTAAATTTGATTGCAGTTCTGATAACTATATGGCACTTACAGATAATGGGTGTGTCTATAGTTGGGGTGAAAATAGTGAGGGACAGTTGGGTAATGGAACTCAAAATAGTTGCCATCAACCAAAACTAATCGCAGGATTGAGTGAATATTTTGTTTGTGATATTAGTTGTGGTTTAGCACATTCACTCGTATTAACAACTAATGGTTATGTGTTAGCGTTCGGTTATAACGACAACGGACAGTGCGCTCATAATAATACTACCAATCAATTAATACCATATAAGGTTGAAATGGCAAACATTACTAAATTCATATCAATTTCGTGTGGTCGATGGTATTCAATAGCACTCACAGAAACTGGGGAAGTATTTGGTTGGGGACTGATGTTGGATATGTTAATAAGTGGTCGCATAATTATCAACTCTCACGTTCCAAAACAACTAAATGCTCCTAAAATTTACCAAATTAGTTGTGGTAATGATTATATATTAATGCTATCAAATGATGGAGACATTTATTTTTGTGGCGATATTTATGATTGTATTTCACACTCGATTCCAACGAAAATAAAATCCAAAAAAAAGTTCACTAAAATCAGTGCAACAATACATTCTAATTTATGTGTTGCGCAGTCTATCGACAATGAATGCTATATTTTTGGTAATTATGGTGAATCGAAGCAAAAAACTTTAAAACAAATAGAATTATGTACAATTGAAGAAACATTTGCATTCTATGAACAAATCAGTTATGAAACGATTAAAATAAACGGAAGCAGATATTGTCACTATTTCAAAGAAGATAGCTGTATAGGCTGTGGTGGATCTTCAACTGTATTTAAATCTAAACACAATTTTGAGCAGAAATTTTTTGCAATCAAAAAAGTGAGTTTCAAATCTGAAGACAAAGAAACTGTTACTAAAGAATTGAAGTTCTTATCACATCTTAACAGTGAATTCATTGTTAAATACATTGATTCATGGATTGAACCAAACTATTATATGGGTTCATTTGATAGTCAAACTTCACAAAAGATTAGCTCTAGTAATGTACTTTATTCACCAAACTTACCAAAACTATTACACATTCAGATGGAATTGTGTTCACTAACATTGAGAGATGTAATCGATATAATAATGAAAGAATGTATTGATATAAATGACAATACATTATCATTAATTGGTTATTATATTTCATCGGAGTTATTATACGAGATATTAGAATGTTTACAATATTTACATTCACTAAACCCAAATCCAATAATTCATCGCGATTTGAAACCCGAAAATATATTATTAACTAATTTTGTTAATAATAGATTTGCTAAATTATCAGATTTTGGTTTATCCACATTTCAAGAATTTAGTGATCAGTCACATACAGGCGGAAATATTGGAACTTTAAGATACATTGCTCCGGAAGTAATGTCTGCAGCAAACACTCATACAACTTGTAGCGATAAAGTAAAATCGAAATATACAACAAAAGCGGATATGTATAGTTTAGGCATTATATTACAGGAATTATTTCATATCGATTTCAAGTTAGTATGATATGAACATTTTAATAAATAAATATAAAATAGATACTTATAATTTAACACTTTTATTTCTAATTTTCAGTAATTTAAAAACCAATTCATTACCAGTATTGAACTCAAATATGGATTATTTGTTGAGTTTAACCGAAAGACTACTATCAGTTGTGCCATTAAATCGACCAAATTGTGATCAATTGATTTCAGAAACAGATATGTGGCGTTTGAATGATGAACTGATTTTATCAGATAAACAATTTATTGAACTTTTAAATAACAGTAAAAAGTTCGGTTCAATAGAATCGAATTTTATTTCTGTTTTTGTTAAAACTAAATATAAATTCACTTCAAGTGAACAGTTGTCTAAACTAAATTTAAAAAGTTAATAAAAAAACTTTAAAACAGTTTAGTAATACAGTTTAATGTATAATATAATTAAAACAAAATTACAACTTTATGTACGGCAAACTATATAACAGTTTTTCTTTGATAATTCCTAATTTAAAAAAACAGTAAATACTATTGAATTTTGCCACTACTTATTATTATAGTCTAAATTATTACTATATTATGAATAGGGAAATGAAATCGTTAAAAAATGTGCAAAATCGTTTATTATTTGTTTGAAAAATTGCCAAAAAATCGTTTTAAAAATTTTAATTTTTAGCTATAAAAATGAATTATAATACAAAGTCATATAATACTTTATGTTTTCTTTAGTGACTCGCTTTCTATTGTCCCTAAAAATGGTTTATATTTCGAAAAAAATCTTTCAACATCAACCGATACTAACGGAAAAAATGTTTTCTTCTAAATTGACATTGTCTGAAGTAAATTAAATCTAAATCTGAATTTTTTCTTAATGAGTTTTCATAATCTATTTCTGCATTACATAAATGTTGTTTTGAAAACTGAAAAATCGTTTAATAAGTCAAAAATCGTTTGATATTTCAATAATCGTTTGATTTGTCAAAAATTGTTTATTTCGTTTAATTCGTTTACTGAAATTTTTTAAATTTGAGTCTTAAAATCGGGTTATTAAATGGTTTTTAATAGAAATGGTTACTGTTTTATTGAATCGTTAATTTACGAGTTTCACTTCCCAATTATGATAGTAAAAATACCAAAATGTATGTGATAATTCTAATAGGCTTGATATTCAGATAATATTTAAAAATTAAAAAGTTATGAATTCATGTCAAAAGTTTTTTAGATATTGTAATCGATTCAAAAATTTATAACCATAACGTGCTATTAATAGGTTTATATTCTAATTGAAAGGAACCGCCTTAACAGTCACACCAAATCGAGGAGTGATGGAACAAACTTTAAAATTACTTTGAATGTCCCCAATTTCGCTGTTAGCGGTTGCAACAAACTTATACTTCATAAGTATCATCGCTAGCGTTAACTTAATCATTAAACCAGCAAATCTTTTTCCTACACAGCTTCGCGGTCCGCAACCAAACGGTTGCCAAACAACCGGATTAATAATATGTCGATTTTCCGCCGAAAATCTATGAGCAATGAAAGTGTTTGACTCAACCCATAACTGCGGATCTCTATGCAAATAGTAAACGGGTACTCGACAATCGGTACCGCCAGGTATTGTAATGTTTCCGTAGTGATAGTCAGTGTCTGGCGATCGACTGGTAAACGCGGTTAAAGGTGGAAACAGGCGCAGCGTTTCGTAGATTACTTGTTCCATAAACGGTAACTTTACCACCGCATTAAAATCGAGCGTACCGTCCGTTTCGTGCAATTTGTGCACTTCTTCGCGAATGGCCTCCTGAACGTTCGAGTGGTTTAAAAGCACGTGAAATATGTATGCGAGTGCGCTACTGGTTGTTTGATGACACGCATCGAACATAAGCGCACAATTCGCAGATATTTCGTCCACATTTAATTTGAAGAAAAATTTGCCACCAAAACTATAACTGCCTTCTATGTGTTCGTCCTCTAAAAACGTGCGATCGGTATTAAATACTTGGGTTTTCGTATCTATCAAAAATTGCAACAAATCTCGATTTTTATGGGATAAATTTGCTTTCCTTTTCTCAATCATTTGAACGCACGTATTCAACAAAAATCGGTAATCGGTTAAATGTAATACATATCTAATTGTTTCGCACACACGTCTTATCGGTTTAATAATAAAACTAAACTCTGGAAAATATAGCGATAGCGTTAAAAGAAATTGACCCAATTTTGGTGAATGGTTTCCGCGCGAAACATTCATAAATTGATTATCGGATTCGTAACCGATTCCTCTGTTAACGCCAAACATAATTCGCGCCATTATATCAACAGTGAAATGTTGGAACAGTTTATGGATATCA
This sequence comes from Phthiracarus laevigatus, assembly GCA_034700185.1. NCBI lineage: Eukaryota > Metazoa > Arthropoda > Arachnida > Sarcoptiformes > Phthiracaridae > Phthiracarus > Phthiracarus laevigatus. Next base: position 4,664 of record JAQIXJ010004271.1, on the reverse strand, counting down.
AACTCTTTCCCTTTCGCCGAGTATTCGCTTATTTCAGCGATTAATGCTGCGATCGCTTTGCTAACAATTGGCGTCATTTGCTTAAGATTATTATCGTTAAATATTTGCTTTATAATATCGCGCTGTATTTTCCACCGATTTATATCAACTTTAATTAAACTATTGCTTAATGTTTTATTTAAACTAATTCCGTGGTCTATAATGAGCGGTCGATTAACAAAGTGATCGCTATCGTCAATTTGGATCAGTTCTAGCAGTTCGGTGTCTGCTATCAAAACAAATGGCTTACCGCCTAAATAGTAGCCAACTATTCGTCCGTATTTTTCGATCCATTCTTCCTGACATTTCACGTGACCTTTATCCATATACTCTTTTAAGTTACCGTATAATATGTGCGGTTGTGGGCCTGGTATTCCATTACGTCGCAACTTTGTCATATGCGATTTTCGCCATAAATACCAAATAAATAATAAGACAATCAATGGTATTGAAAATACAACTAACGAATATATTATTTGCATCGTAGAAACTTTTAATATGAATGGCACAAAAAAGGTTTTGAGTTTAGAATATAATTTAATTTATACTGTAAACTAAAAAGTATTTTAGTAGTTTGCAATAAGTTGGGGCTTTAGTCATAAATTTTAATTCGGAATGATATTTGGGCCACCAGTGAAGAAATTATCGCTAGTTTTAAATAATGAGTACTTTCACTTTATAACAGAGTGTTCCAAATCCAAAAATATGAGCTCAGTTGTTGGAGTTTTATCGCAAAGTTTGTTCTAATTTTGAAAAATTGTATATTAATTGGAGTCCAAAGATAATAAAGACCTGTTTCTAACTTTTTTAAAATTCATTATATTTTTAAGGCTAAATATATGTACTAGTCTAAAAAACTTTGATCCGAATATTTAAAATATTGAGAAAAAATTAAAAACTTTCAGTATTTATTATATTTCATAGGAGTTTTAGGAATTATATAGAATTTTGAAATGTTTGTCGGGTACAACATAGTCTATAACCAGACCTATCTTCTCGGGACACATACTCAATGCAAAAACTGATAGTAAGCATGCTTGTGTTAAAAGTCATAAATCAATCTTTATTCAAAGCGCTACAATTTATATCAGAGAACACCGAGTTGAAAGTTTTTACGCGACTGAGTGTTCATTCTCCCCTATCAATCATGCACTATGAATTGGATACGCTGCTGTATAAAGCTTTTTTTCACTTAGCGCTATTAAGGCTACAAAAACTTTTATATCGGTGTTCTCTGATTTATATCAGTCAACATTTATAAATTAAGTTTGTGTAAGTGTTAAATAAATTTTTGATAAAAATGAATAAACAATTTATCTTAGATCAGTAAATGTGTTAAAAATATTTATAAATGAAGGTAATTTATAATCTTTATAGCTATAATCCGTCAAATACTATTTCTTAAAATTATTTCTTGTCAAATTTTTTTAATAAATCATAATAGTTATATCACACGAACTTACATTAATAATGAGCTTAATTTGAGTTTTAGATTAATTCAACACTAAAGGCTAAATATGTATGGCATTTGAATTTTTTGGCACGAAAAATAGAATATTTGACATATCAGTATTTACAAAGCAGTTGCAAAGCTGTATTTTTATCTTATTTTTAAATTTTTTGCAAAAGATTCAGCATAAAAGTTCGTGCCAAGAATAATGAACCAAATTTTTTGGCTTTTGTATGTTTATTGGCCCGTATTATTGTAAAATATAATGAAAAACTACTACAATGAACTAACAAAAGGAATAGTTTATAAGATGAAATACTATTATAATGGATATATAACCTATCAAATTAAATTTAACTTTGATTTGAGTTTTATTAGGCGCTGATGCAGCCGTGCAAAATCGGTTAACATTCAGCTTCCATTTGTACATATAAAACAATAAGTTACTATTAGTTTGCTAATTACCGTTCTCTTCTATAATCAAATTTTTAGCATCAATAAATTGCAAAATTACTGCGCAACAACATGTACTCGTAAAGAAACTTAACAACATTTAAACCACTTTTTAAACAAAAGTTGAGCTCATTGATTTGACAATATATTTTCACTACATATTAACGAAGTTTTGACTTAATTTTGACAAATATTTATCCAAGTTAGTCAAGATTCAAAACGTTTTTGTAGCCCAGTTTAAACTCGTTATTATTGGGAAACAGTTACAATGACGAACGTTCTTAGGCATCTGCTACTATTATTCAGACTGTTAGAACAGAACACAGTGCTTTGAAAGATATCCGTTTAGTTTGAAGTGGTCACATGTGATTCTGATTTCGATTTATATTTGCATTCTTTGGTTCATTGAAACACAAAAGTAAAATTTGTAAAATTCAGAAATCAGTAAGTCTCCAGGGGTGCGTTCTAACAACGCATTAGCGAAATAGTTATTTAACTATTGTTGTACGTTACTATAGCGACAGCAGTTAACGAGAAAAATTGATTAAAATGGTGTTCTATTAAACTTTCGTTAATTAACGAAATAGTAAAAAGTCTCGTTAAATAACTATCGCCTGACACTCATCGTAAACTTAACGAAAAGTGAAAACAATAATAATAAACATTCACAAACATACATTCACAAATAATTAATTTGATATGAATTTAATATTAAACAATTGTTAAATGAATATATTAATTTATATCATAAAGCTAGTATTAAAGCTTTTCAGATAATAAGTGATAATATTACTAGAAGAGGACTAAAACGTCAACGTTTATTTAAAGATAGGTTTAATCCATACAATTTATCTAACTATGATATGTTTAAATACACACGATTTGATGGAAATTCATTTAAAGACATCGTAGAAATGTGTAAAAGTTTAGAAAAAAAAATCGAGAAGAGGTCTTGCAATACCACTACCATTAATGGTAAGATATATAAATCAAGATGATGTCTCAAATGCATAAATAAATATTTATATTAAATTTAATATTAATTAATATTAAGGTTTATGTTGCATTGAGATACTATGCATGTGGAACTTTCCATAGAGTAACCGACAATTTGGGAAAAATAAGCAAAACCTCAACATCGATAATAATAAGAGATATTTCAAAATGTAAATCAATTAATTATATTAATATGAAATCATTTTCCACAAATGAACAATTTTTGGATAATACGAAAGAAAAATATTATTCGATTGCAAAATTTCCTCATGTCGTTGGCGCTATTGATTGTACTTTAGTTCCTACTAGGTCACCATATGGAGATCAAGAAAGATATTTTGTCGGCCGAAAGTCTGAACATCACACAAGTAATATAACATTTATATAAATTTATATTAATTAATTTATATCAGGCTGTATATGACGCGGACAAAATATTCACAAATGTTGTATCGAAATTTCCTGGTGCAACACATGATGAGTTTATTTGGAAAAATTGTAATCTAAAAAATGCATTTGAAAGTAATAAAATCAATGGTGTGTTATTAGGAGATTCAGGTAATTTTTTTAAATTTATATTAAAAATATTAATATATTAAATTATAGGTTACAGACTAAGAAAATACTTGTTGACGACATTCCTTTAGACCATCAAACCATGGAGAAGAGCGTTATAACAACGCACACGCAAAACAAGACGGGTTAATGAGTGCGCGTTTGGTGAACTCAAGCAAAGATTTCGATGTTTAGATCGGTCTTAGGTGAAATACAGTTTCCACCAGAAAGTTGTTGCAATGTTATAACGACATGTTTTATATTGCATAATTTTGCTGTTAAAAGAAACTTACCTTTACCTGATGAACTCCATGATAGTAACTTTAATATTAGTTTATATAATGATAATGTGGAGTAAGCCTTACAAACAGCAATTGACAAAAGGCAATCATTTGTAAATCATTTTTTATTAATTGATTAAAAAAATTTATTTCAATGTTATTCCTCTTTTATTAAGCATTGCATTTTTAATTGCAAGCTTTTGTCTTTTAAGATCGTTAGATTCTGTTTTTATATTAATTAATATTTCGAGTAATTCGTTGTTCTTAGATAAAAGCTCATTCCTTTCTTCTTCAACTTTTAACAATCTACTACTCATGTAAGCGTCTAAATGACTGCGCGACATATTGGACATCGATTGGAGTATTGTGATGTTACGCTATCATTATTGTCATAAAATAGACATTCAGGCCACAAGTTGTTCGCGCAAGTATCGCACATATACATGTGTCAACAAGGATCCGTAACTACGTTTGCGCGGTTATCCAAACATGTGACACATATGCCTTAAAAATAAACATTAATTAATATTAATTAATTTAAATTATTTTAAAACACGTTACCAGATGTATCACGTTCAGTCGTGTTTTTGGAACAATTACTGGCTCAGGATCCTGTAGCGGCATTGTCTCTGTCTCCGTCACAACCTCTGCTTCAACCATTGTCTTTTTCTGTGTCTCTGTCTCTGCCACTGTTGCTGCTGTTAATGTTGTTGTTGCCAGTCTTCGATGCCAAAAGTCGCACACATTATTGGCTGTTCTATATTCGCACGCAGAACCTAATTATATATATATCGCAAGCGCCGGCCAGAACATCACCACAAATCCCAGGGGTTAGTTGCAAATGCAACCCCTTTATACCCGGGATAGGGCAATGTTCCGGCTAGCTCTCC
>JAQIXJ010004270.1:0-11119 GCA_034700185.1 Phthiracarus laevigatus | reverse complement strand
AAGCTGATCTGAGCTTGAGCTGTTTTGATTTGAGCTGAGCTGATTTTTCCAGCTCTTAAGTTACAAAACGTGAGCTGCAGCTAGCCCAGCTCCAGCTCAGCTTTCTTTCATCACTATATATAACTGAAAAATGAAAATAATATAACTATACGACTGTACATTTAATTCACTAATATCTCTTAAGATTTTTTATTTTGGTAAAGAATTTCAATGTTTACTTCTACAAAATCGCTTAAGACCGAAATAGAATAGTAAACAAATTCCGAAATAATTGGGTTAATGGGTTATGGTCAATGTTTTTTTTTCAATTCCAGTCTATTCCATCCTTACGCGATTGAGTATGCATTGGATTGCGTAATGCGCATTAAATATCCTTTTTACATGAAAACGCGAATAATGCTGTCGCTTATATAAATCGTATTGTATTATGTATTAATCAATGCGCGATACAGTTTTGTTCTTGTTTTTAATTATAATTAGATAAATGAATTTAATAAAAGTTTAAAAATAAAATTTACATTATTGTTTAGCTTTAAAGACTATAAATCCTAGCCTTCAGGTACACCGGTTAGTTTAAAAATTTTGGCCCCACATTTTTTAAAATTGAGTTACAAATAAAGATTATAAGGTGGGATTAGATTTAATTCTTCTAAGTTAGCTCATGTTACTTAAAAAATCTTAACGATTTTATAACCTATATCGAAAATACAGTCGTATTATTTCTTTAACATATTTGAATAATTATATAAACATGTAGAAACTATTGATTTGTTATGTAACAGATAATGCAATTTTTCGAATATCTTTCGGGTAATCGAACTGGTATTTACTGTTACGACTTATTTCCCATCACACACTTTTATATGGCGGAAGTAAGTTTTAGCATCGGTATTTCAAAACTTTATGCCTTTCAGATATGTTAATCAAAATTTATTTAAAAAATTATTTTTTCCGTAGTTTTTGTCGGCATCGTTTGTGCTGTATATATTTTTGTTAAATAATCTACAAAATTAATTGATATTATTAAAGAAAACTTCCACAAATCAATAATAATAACTAATTTTCAAACAAGACAAAAACAGTAAGCGAGCGATGAATTATGCCAAACTTTATTCAACATGGTTTTGATTTTAAAAATAAAACTTATCATAATTGAAGAATTTATTACAAATTATTAAATTGTTGAAGACTAACGCACGCATCCATGTTTTTCCTTTATAATTTCCAATTATTTTTTTTGAAAAAGCTTACTTCTAAATACTATAAATCAACAATATTCATTACGTAAACATTATTAGAGCAATTGTAACACAAGTAATTTTAGCTCGACACAGGGCTAAATATAAAACTTCGGACATATGAATACATTTCTAACAACTTTTTATAAAACAGGCTTTTATTGGTTTACATTATTTTCAGCATTTTTTAGGTCTAAATTAAATAATCAATGCAATAATAAGCTGTCTTGTCAGGTCATTTATGAATAAAAATTCGAGCAAATATATATCAGTCTTATTATGAATAATCTAGATATAACTCTAATAAATTCATTAACAAAAGAACACAATATTCTCTCCTCTCTGTCTCTATCTCTCTCTTCTCTTGAGTTGTCATGCTTTTTTATAAATATTACTCCACATGTTATTATATCTACTTTATTCCATTTTTGTTGTTTTTTAGTAAAATTATGTTTCTACTAACGTAAATATGCTCGTCCATCATTATAGTACCAAATACCCTTGTATTTTATACTACCTTGATTTTAAATCAAATAGCAATAAGATAAACCTATACACAAGTTGATTCCTATAAGTTCTGTAATTTCGAGCAGTTCGATATTAAAAGAGAATTTTGTTCAGTTAACGGGTATTTATTTTGAGCAAACTGTCAAACATTACCCCTTTAGGACTGATCCATAAGTGTCTTCTTAGTTCCTTTAGTTCACTTTCATGTTCCATTACTTGTTTTCGTAGAGAAATTGGTAATACAATTGTGGAATTCGAACTCCTTTTGAGACATCCCTAATCCACATTCTCTATTACACGAAACTTTTAATTTAGGATTATATAAGCAAATAGCAATATGACTTTGAAGTGAATCCAATTTTATAACTGTTGACATCCATATGTTTCTATAAATTAAACATACATTGTACAATATTTGTAATCGGTCACTATGTTATAACCAAATTAGAACTAAAAAATAGATATCGGTTCAATAAAATTTAATTATAGCTTATTAAATCAAAATGGGGTACAAAAGTTATATCTTTAAATAAAATCGAATCATTCATGACTCGTAAAAATTTTCGGTAAAAGAAAGGAGTATTTTAGCTATAGATATATTGCGTCATAAATACCTTAAAGTTTGAAATTGATCAAAAATTAGATATGGATTTAAGTAAATTTAATTATATCAGAACTAAAGATATTATTAAATCAAAATTTATTTAAAAAATTATTTTTTCCGTAGTTTTTGTCGGCATCGTTTGTGCTGTATATATTTATGTTAAATAATATCCAAAATTAATTAATATTATTAAGGAAAACTTCCACAAATCAATAATAATATCTAATTTTCAAACAAGACAAAAACAGTAAGCGAGCGATGAATTATACCAAACTTTATTCAACATGGTTAATAAAACTTATCATAATTGAAGAACTTATTACAAATTATTAAATTGTTGAAGACTAACGCACGCATCCATGTTTCTCTTTTATAATTTCCAATTATTTTTTTTGAAAAAGCTTACTTCTAAATACTATAAATCAACAATATTCATTACGTAAACATTATTAGAGCAATTGTTAGCAGTTGAATATGGAAATATTATCATTAAAACATAATATTAATTAACTTTTCGCGGTAAAGCAAGAAGAGTATTGAACAAGAGAAGTAGAATGTACAGCTACATTCGATAATTACGGTGATTCGCTGCACTACGTTATTGTGAAAAAGAATGTTTTACCATTAAATTTAAATATAGATTTATTTTAATGAGTTAAAAATTCTTTTCAAAATATATAATACCATAATAATTTTTAGATATTTATACAGTAATGGTCAGAGTCAAGGTCATTTTTAATCTAAAGTTATCCAAAAGGTCTAAATTAACAAATATAAAATATGTGCTAAATTCATTGGTCGAGCTAATTCGGGAACGAGGATGGAAGAACGAACAGACAGACAGAGCGATTGACAAACTTAATCCTTGACCGAATGAATTTTATCCATTACTCATAGTCAGATATTATGACCGTATCAGCGATTGTATACTAACTGAAACGAACTTAACAAACAAAGATATTATTAATGTATGAGGAAATGACTTCAAGATATATTCTTGAACAAAGTGATTCGATAACCAAAAATTAAATTGAATTTAATTATATTAATAAATTGCGTATTATGATGCTTTATTATTTTTGTTCCTATTTGATTATCGTTATGTGGAACAAAAAAATACGAGAATGGTATGGTGTGTTACAATACGAAACGTTAGAAATTTTAATAATTATAACGGGTTAAAGATATGACAGAAAGCAATGACAATTCATCAACACTTAATATAAAAAACCTGGATCGATTCGGTAACTCGATGGGATGGGAAACTAGGATCAGGCGTTGGCTGCATCAGTTGTCTTGGAAACAGTACTTCTAATTCTTTGCATTCTTCTAACATGTTTTCAGTTTGGTAGACTAGAAATCACTAATACATTTTATAAAAAAAACGATACGGTCATATTTTCTGACTTTGTAATGATAATTTCAGTAAGAATATGATTGCTAGCTTCAAGTGTTTTAAATAATAGAAATTGTATTGTGTATAAATTCGTTTTCTATAAAGCATATGCCATTTAAGTTCTAACTTATAATTGTTAAGTTTAATCTGATTTTTAAACATTTTAACCGAAAATTTTGTTTATTTACAGGTTAATTATCTTAAATTAAAACAAATATGTAGCAGATACCACAAAAAATTAACTTTACTTTAAGTAATTTTTGCATAATTTGCATGTTTTGTCTAGATTTTTGTCAGTTTGGATCCTAATATTTCCTTAATTTACAGTAATTAGCGTCAGATGCCACTAGAATACAGCTTATTTTGGAAATTAACTTCAAAACCGTCAGATGTAATAAAACATTGCGGTAATTCAACTGAAAGTTGCGGCAGCTGCCACTGGAATCGGATTTTCTACGATATTGCTGCCAACAGCGGCAGATGCCACATCGATCCGGGTTCTAGACGATATAACAGCCTACAAGCGGCAGATGCCACTGGATCCGGGTTCTTCATGATATTTCCGCCAACAGCGGCTGATACCACAATGATCCGTGTTCTAGACGACATTACAGCCAACTAGCGGCAGATTCCACCTATATCAAAGTTTGCGTCAGACGTCATCAAAATACTGGCTCTGCACGATATTAAGAACAACGAAAGGCATATTCCACAGAAACTTGCTGCAGATGTCACAATAAAATTTGTTAGATCAAATCAAAATTCTTGCTCAAAACGATATGACGAACAATGTGCGGCAAATGCAACTGAAATTTGCATAAGATGCTATCAAAATCCTTGCTCTACACGAAATTAGGAACAAAGAGCGGCAGATTCCACTGGAATTTGCAGGAGATGCCAATAAAACCGGGTTTCTAAGATTATACTAGCAAGTGGCATATTCCACAAGATGAAAAGAAATTTATACAAACAGATTAAAATTAAAATCTTTTATTACTTAATAATTAACTGTTTTATTTTACTATTCTAGAGAAAACCATTGCGCTTTGTGATACGAAAAGTAAGAGTCATATATATATATAAACATTTAAATCGATATTGCGCGCAATTACCAAATCTATCATACTTTTTCCATTATATCATACTTCTTTTACTTTTAATGCAAATTCATGTAGCGATAAGTAAGTCACTAAAGCATTACAACTTTTTATTGCATATTTCAATGTTCATATATCCAATTAAAATGATCTTTTCTTTACAAACCTTGCCAATACAAAAATCCAGATTAATTATCAACGTTTCCAATTTGTTTTGTGGTGAACTGTATATCAATAAAATTGTTACATTTCCAAGTTGAATGCCAATATATTCGAAATATTCAGGAATGTTGTCTGAAAAAAATTCAAATATTAACTCTCCATAAGACTTTGAGTACACTGCGCTACTGGATGTTTGCTTTTCGATGGCGCGTTAACACCTTTTAAAACGTTGAAATCATGAAAGTCGAAATTTAAAAATAAGGTATGCAAACACTCAGTAAATAACAATGAATCAGCGCACATGTAGTTTGGATCGCAAAGTATATCTTCATAGTGCTTCCAAATTGATTGAACCTAATGGTAAACTATTTTAATTACACTAGTTTCATAAGTTGATAAGTACGGATAAATAAACTTAAGCGCAGCTGTTGATCCTAATTTTTTTAATTCGTTTCCAACTAATAATACTGTCAGCGTTTCTAATGGTAGTTCGAAGTATCCTTCAATAAATAAACCGGTTTCCGATCATGCTCGTCTAAGTGCAACATATACCTCAGATCGCAACATTCGTTTAGACAGTTTGACGACTATGCTGTCATAACTCTGGCCTTCCGCTTTGCATATTGTGATCGCTTCGGCTGGAACCAATGGGAACTGTGTTCGCATAACTCTGACATTTTGGTTTTTTATTAGTGTAATTTCTCGTTAATTCTTTTCTGTTGGACTCCAAGTATTTCCAAAATCCGATCGTTTTATAAATTTTTAAAACTTTCTTCTAACAGAGTTAACAATATTTTCGTAGAATAAACTTATCCAGACTCTTATAGGTTGATCGCATATGCATTCAGTTTTTTACTAACACCATTTTAAAACAGTAGTTGATGGTAAACCTAGCGTTTTTGTATTATAAAGATTTTTTAACGTGTTCAATGCTCATTCTTAATGTCGACGGAAACAACACCGACAGCAATATCTTCTCCAATACTTAAATGTTCGTTGTTTTTGTTTTTTGCCAAAGCTATACGGTTATATGCGTCTACATCGTCTACATCTTGTACGGGCCGTAATTAATAAAAATCTCCAAAATATATTATAGATTTTCCACTGATTCGGTTGAGCGAAGTATTTCTTTCAATCGAAAATCTATTTGATTTAGCATACTAATGCTTACCATTGTGATTTCATCGATAATAATAACTTTCAAGTCCTCAAGCTTGCAGTGGAGTTAATCAGCACTTAAACATTTAACATCAAATTTTCATTAAATAACTGGGAGCGAAAACGTTGAATGCAATGTCATTCCACCAATGTTGAACTCTGCTTTACGTGTTGGAGAGCAAAGAAGTACTTTAACTGAATCAGGACTAACACCGGGCTGCGAGTTATATAGTCTTAGCAGTTATTGGTTAATAGCGCTTATTAACTTTGATTTTCCTACCCTTGCTCAGCCAATAACCACATTAAGAAGTTGCTCGGCATATGTTTTGCAGCAATATATTAAGTTCATACAGTATTAGCATTGCTTTGTGTTAAGTGATCTCAGTAAATTGAAGTAGTTATCTTTGGAATGCATTTCGGTGTCAAAAATCTTTCAATTGTTGTTTTCGGTAGAGCATTACTTATAAATTCACTTATGCTATAACTAGTTTTGTTTTTAATGCAGTATACGGAATAATCATTGTCGTTATTTTGAACATCATCTTTTTCAACATCATATTCTATTTCTTTAAACTCGTATGCAAAGTTAGTAACTTCGGTTTTCGCATTAATATATTTAGCAGCATTTGTTTTTAACTTGTTGATGGTATCTGAATATTTTTGTTTGATATCAACATTAATCAAATCATTCATTTCTTTAAACCATGGGAGATACAGCATACACTGTTCTCTATAGAAATTTTGTTCATCGGTTTTGATGTTGTTTTTTTTATACATAAGAATTTTTAATTTTCGTCTCTTCTCCAAATAGCCACATTTATTTTTTATTAAATATATTTCTACTATATCTTCCACATTTTTTTCTATATCATCGTTGCTGTTGGCTATTATATCTTTCATAGAAGATTTAATTTTATGTCTGTTATATTCAACAAAAAATTCTGCTAAGCAAATATAAGTTATCGGTTCTATGTGAATAAAACTCAATGGCGTTAGTCTGATAAATATCAGTAGAATCTTCTCCTAGACACTTAAGCTGCTTTTCTGATTTAACTAATGTGTATCGTTGTTCTTGTTAGCCTGTATTTATGAAAACATGAGCACGACTGCACCTTGACAAATCCATCGAGATAAGTTGAAAACTTTTGGATGTTTGAGTTGAGACCTTAAAACTAGTATGTAATCGTTAAATGATAATCCATTATTTTCCAAAAATGAATCAAATGTTTTACAGTTTTGGCTGTTCTTTAAACTTTGTTTCAATTTATCATGTAGATTGTTGTAAAAATCTTTATTATTGATCTCATGGATCGGTCCTAGTATCATTGTAAACGGAATTGGTATTTGTGGAAAATTGAAGCGGCACAAAATTTCGTGGCCTTTAAAAATTATACACGAAAACGAGTGCCTGTGGGTTTGTAATGGCATCAATGATTTTAGTTCATAATCCAGGTTTGACCTTTTAGAAGTTATGTATTAATCGATAAATTCTATGCAGTTTTGATTATTTACTCTTGTTTGGTAAGAAGGAGCATCTTTCCAGAGTAAAAAATGCACATATGGACTACCTCGGTGTTGAAACTCGACTCGGAAATATTAATCAATAATCGGATTAACATGAAAAGGTACTTCTGAGTGCGCGATAACCCAAAATTATTTTGTAATGCGTTTATCGAAATATCGCGCACAAGTTACTGGATCTCTGCCATTTAACTCGCATTTTTGTTGATAATATAAATTTTCTGCTTCATCTGAAATATTCAATCCTTTTAAAGTTTTTATGAAAATCACTATAAATTCCATCCTTTTGGTCTCCGCAGCTGAAAACGTCACAAGCAATGAAGGAAGTCCTAGCTGGCGTATCATTGCTAAAACGTCACTTTCACAATCTTGCCAATAAACTGGCGATAACTGATCGACTTTAAGAAATTTGTAGCCGTCATCAACTTTACAGATGCTATCGACAAAATAGCTATTTAATAGTTGACCGGCAGTAACTGATTTTATTCTTCGTGTTTTTCGTAAAAGAAGATTTATTTGCTCATTCTACATTGTGATTTGCCATTTCTTTTACATAATGCAAATTTTATATGTTTTAAAGTAGCGCCTGTTTTTATGACGGAGCTCCCATTTACAAATATCAACATATGATGCGTGGGAATATAGTCGCTCCTGACCACAATATAGATACGAGTTCTTCGACAAATTTGTCTTTAATTAAAAAAAGTTGTTGATTACCTTCGCAAGGTGCACATGCTATAGCTGTACTGTTATCATGCCATAAATTTGAATTCGAAATCACATTATCTAGTTCATACACCTCTTCACATTCCATTACATTTGTTTGATATACAGCGTGGTCAATTAGTTTATCTTCTTCATAAATAACAAAATCTTCGATTTCATTTGTGTGGTTTGTAATCCAGCAATCAGTTTTACTGATTTTCTCTCCAATATCCAAAGGAGTTGTAATGAAGAATTTTGCAACTTTATATATTTTTGCTGGACGGACTGATTCAAATTTATAAGGCGATTTATAAATCATTTTTCTTTTTAGCTTGATTTGGACTGTATGTGTGTTGTCCAAAGATCTAGATAATAAACACACAGATGTTTCAACCGAAAAAAACACGTTAACTACATTGCCTTGGATTCCATATTGTTTGTCGATTCCAAGCGGCCTTATTTGCATAAAAGGTATACGAGGTAAAATCATTCGTTCTTCAACTTAAAACGTTGCACAACTATGTCACTAACTATGATAAAAAATGGGTAACTCGATGGCATGAAAAACTAGGATCAAGCTTTGGCTGCATCATTTGTCTTGGAAACAGTACTTCTAATTCTTTGCAGATAAACATGTTTTCAGTTTGATAAACTATTAATCACTAATACATTTTATAAACAAGATCGATACAGTCATAATATCTGACTTTGTAATGTTAATTTCAGTAAGAATATGGTTGCCAGCTTAAGTATTTAAAATAATAGAAATTGTATTGTGTATAAAACATTAATTCGTTTTCTATAAAGCATATGCCATTTAAGTTCTGACTTATAATTGTTAAGTTTAATCTGATTTTTGAACATTTTAACCGAAAATTTTGTTTATTTACAGGTTAATTATCTTAAATTACCACAAATATGTAGCAGATACCACAAAAAAATTAACTTAACTTTAAGTAACATGGCATGTGTAACATAGGTTAACTTCTGTTGACAGTGTTGGACAAACAGCGTTTAAAAATTTTATGAATTATCTTTTATTCCGGGTTTTTCGGGCTGATTTATGCGCGATCGTATTTCGTTCTTGTTCTTGGCGCCTCAATTCCAGGTATTGACTAGCTTTTTTTCGGGCATGTGTATCAGTTTCTTGTTCTTGTCTCCTATTTACTCCATAATTTCTAACTAATCGCTTTCTTTCCATATCACTTTGTCTCCTCATCTCTTTACTATCCATAATATATTAAGTCGATATATTTTTAAAACAAAAAACGTGACCTTTACAGTCTGAAGTTTCAATAACGAATGAGCTGAAAATAGTTTTGCGATTACTGAAGTTTTTTATAAAAATGTAGTTACAAAGTATGTAAACCATGAATTTCTTTATTGATGCTTTAGTATTGACAGGTGTCTAAAGTTTTTTAAAAATCAGAAAAATTGTGGAATTTGCCACTGGTAACAGGGCTCTATACGCATTTACCTTCTATGAGCGGCTGGTTCCACTGAAACAAGCTGCAGAAGCCATGAAAATCCTGGTTGTACACGACAAATAAAACAATGAGCGTAAGATGCCCCAATATTATGCGGAAATCGCCACGGAAACTTTCAGTTGTTTCCATTGAAACTCACGGCAGATTCCACTAAAATTTACTACAGATGCCATCAAAATCCTGGCTCTACACGTCAGTACGATTCAAACGTTTCGGTAAATCAACTGAAAGTTGCGGCAGCTGCCACTAGAATCGGGTTCTATATGATGTTGCCGCAAAAACGGCAGATGCTACAACAATTCCGGTTCTATACGATACGACAGCTTACTAGTGGCAGATGCCACTGGATCCGGGTTCTTCATGATATTACCGCCAAAAGCGGTTGATACCACAGCGATCCGGGTTCTAGACGACATTACAGTCAACTAGCGACAGATGCCACCTGTATCAAAGTTTGCGTCAGACGTCATAAAAATCCTGGCTATACACGATATTACGAACAACGAAAGGCTTATTCCACAGAAATTTGCGTCAGATGCCACAACAAAAATTCGTCAGATCAAATCAAATTTTTTGCTTAAAACGATATTACGAACGGGCAGAAAATGCCACTGAAATTTTCTGCAGATGCCACTATAACTTCCGTCATATGCCACCATATTCCTCGCTCAACACGATATTATGAACCAAGAGCTTTAGAAGCCACTGAAATTTGAGGCAGATGCTACAAAAAAATGGAACAGACGCGATCAAAATCCTGACTTTACACGATATTACCGCTTACTAGCGGTAGTTGCCACTAAATCTTGCGTCATGCGCCATAAAATCCTGGCTATACACATCAGTACGAACAACGAGCGGCAGATGCCACTAAAATTAGCGTCAGATGCTATAATAACCCGGCCTCTTCACGATATAACAAACAATTAGCGGCAGATGCCTATTTAATATAAAAATACAACTTTCATAAACTTCGAAAAAAGATCCTGATAAAATAGCACAAGATTGTACAGAAACTAGCTGCAAATGACGGAAAAAAATTGCGTCAGATTTATCAAAATCCTACCTCTAAACGATAATACGCACAAAGAGCGGAAGATTACTCTAAAATTGCTGCATAAGCCATTAAAATATGTTGTAGGCAGACAGACCAGACAGACCAGACAAACCAGACAGACCAGACAGACCAGACAGACCAGACAGACCAGACAGACCAGACAGACCAGACAGACCAGACAGACCAG